>JAZBGZ010000534.1:0-11792 GCA_037414795.1 Stenodera caucasica | reverse complement strand
TGGTTGTATATCTAATGCACTAACTGGTAAACTATTTATTTTATTTGTATCACGTACACTTAAACTAATTGGTGTTGTTAGTGATGTTGTTGATATTGGTAATAATTCACCATTTTGTTGTTGATTACGTGTTGTTAATGTTAAATCAACACCGGGACTATGTCGTGGATATTGTCGTTCTTGTAACATTTGTTCTAAACTAAATATATGCGAATGTGTTGTTGATGGTGGTAGAATTTTTTGTTGTAATGGTTCAGTTGTTGTTGGTGTATGCCATGTTGGTTGGGTTAGATGTGATTGACGTGTTGGATAATAATTCGGTACCTATAACCAGAAAATAAAATCATAAATAATTATCTTGTATAATAAATAAAAGATGATTCATTGATAATTACTTGTAGATGATTCCATGCTGAATTTGTAGGCGGTGGTACTTGTCTATTGTGTGGATGATGTGATGTTGGTGGCGGTGGGCCTGTTCCAGACATTTTCTATTTCTTCTAATTAAAATAGACCAAAATAATATAATAAAATGAAGGATTAACCCGGTGACATTCTTCTCATCTACAATATAACCTCAAATAATTTAATACAAAAACTTGAATAAATAAATAAAAATATTGAACAATAATATTAAAAATTAATCGGATTTGGATCGATTTTTCTTGTTTAATCCAATTTAATCACGATTTTAACAAAAATATGATTTAGTAAAATTTGACAAATGACATTTAGCAATTTTTTGACAGCATTAAGCCAATTTCACACCAATTTTTCTGAAATTATCGAAGAAAATTCAAAAATTCGTCCAAACCATCACTCGATTAACACTAAATTTTGGAATTTTCGTCACAATTTCCCAATTCATTTCATATTATTATCACTATTTTGAATTTTTTTAAAATTTTAAATAAAACAAAAAATGGAAACTTACAAAAATTCAATTGTCTACCCCCTGCTACAGTTAAACTGGAAAATGCACTGTTTTTCACCGGAAATTCGTAAGGGAAAAATCGATTAATTGCGTTCAATTACCAATTCGATTTGGTTTTATAAAATTCCATTATTTCAATAGAGTAAAAATAAAAATTTACAGGAAATGATTATAGTAAGCTATGATTTACTAGTTTTTGTTTTTATGAATGACCAAAGCACACTAGATCAATCATTTTATCAATTAATTTCTCCGGATATATTCCAAATTGATTTAGAAAAAAATTATTGACACACTTGACAAGCTTTCCTTCAATTTATGACAATTTTTTTTCCAATAATAATAATAATAATGATGATAATGATAGAAATAATAATAGTAATAATAATAATCGAATTTCCTTGTTGTATTCTTTTTTCACGATATTTTATAATAATTTTTGATAAATGACGATAACGTCAAGGCTAAAACGTACAGTCATAAAATAGTCAATTCTATTATAATACGTTTATTACACACATACACATAACAATGGCGGACCCGGTTTTTGGTGTGGTGATTTTTCGTAATTTATGGCGACATCTATTGTTTAACAAATTATAATTATGCCCTTTAAATCAATTAAACTCGAAGTAATCGACAATTGAACCCTTTGAGATTCGAGAAACTCGTAATTTGTTGTTTTCGAACTTTATTTATGGTAATTTTTAGGATTTTTATTGGAAAAAAGTAGAATTTTTTGCAGCCATTGACATAACATTATAGAGACTGTTTCATGATTTTCCCGTTAACCAGTAATACAATTAAAATTTCAAGAATCTTCATTTCTATTAGTTTTGAAATATTGTTCAATAAAAATCCTAATTCCTCAACGAAATGTGAACGAATATGAATATTTTTTTTTATTAAATCAATACTTTTGTATTACATCAATGGTAGAGATTACGTCATCTAATTGTAGCGCCTTTCACATTCTTATAGGCAAAACCCAATTATAAGTGACATCAATATAAATCATAGAAAGTGTATAATAATTAATAATTGATATAAATTCGAGTGTTCGATACTCGTTTGATTATTATTTAATAGAAATTTAATGGGAGCTGCAACCAGTTGATTGTCTAACAAAATTTTCATCGAGAAAAAACAAAAAAAAAAATAATAAAAAAATATGGCCGCATCAAGTGTTCGTGGTTGTTCTCGAGTTTTAGAAAAATTGGAAAATTCAGTGAAAAATGGTAATTATTATGAAGCCCATCAAATGTATCGCACTTTATATTTTAGGTAATTCGAAATACAACGTTGATTGTAATTGAAAATTCTAGAAATTTCGAAACCTAACCTCAATATTATTTGTCTTATAGGTACTCAGCTCAAAAGAAATATAAAGATGCTTTAGAAATGCTATATAATGGATCTTTATTGTTTCTTGAACATGATCAAGTAAGATTATAATATAATTTAGTTTAATTGTGTATTGATTTGCGTTTAATTTGGATTTGTAGCAAATAAGTGGTGCTGATTTAGCAATATTATTAGTTGATATTCTAGTCAAATCGGAAGATGTTGATTATGTGGGTTGGACACCGAAATTATCGAAAATCTTCTCACAAATCAGTCCGAGCACGCCGGAACGTGAATCGTTCTTAGCGGCCGCTATCAGATGGTCTTCAACATCTAATCATAAAAATTTCGGACATCCTCTCCTACATCAAGTACTATCTCCAATTCATTACAATTATTTCGTAATTATATCCGATTGTTTTATAGTGTATAGCTCAGGTATATTGGGATGAAAAGAATTATTATCAAGCCAGACATCATTATATTTATTCAAAAGATGGGCAAGGCTGCGCTAAATTATTAATAGAATTTCAAAGTACGCAAGGTTTTAAATGTGAAGCCGATTTATTTATAGCACAAGCTGTATTACAATATTTATGTTTAAGTAATAAAATAACAGCAAAACAAACATTTAAAAGTTATACACAACAACATCCGAGAATTAAACGTTCAGGACCGCCGTATCTTCTACCATTATTGAATTTCATCTTTTTCTTACTACAAGCTATAGAAAGGTGAGACTCAATATTATTTGTATAGTTTAATTAAATTAATTAATTAATAAATATCGATTTTAGTCGGAAATTACAGACATTCGCTGTGTTATGTGAACAATATGAACTTTCCATTAAACGCGATCCTTGTTATATTGAATATTTAGATAAAATTGGTCAGATTTTCTTCGGTGTAAAACCGCCTCAACAACAGAAAAATAGTGGTTTATTTGGTAATTTTTTCGAGACATTTTTTAAAGGTTTAGATGATAGTGATGATGAAAATCAACAACAACCATCAACTTCACGTCGTAATTTATTAGATACTGAACTTGATTAGAAATGAGATGGTGTAATAATTACAAATATAATAATAACAGGCAACGTATATTTTTTCCAGTCTTTTTATATAAAAAAAAACAAATTTTACTAAATGATTGTAGTTAATCTAATTTTCTTTTTTTTTGTTTTAGTGTAGATGGTAATTTTACAATTCCTGTAATTAAAAAAAAAACAATCATTTTATTTAATTCTAATAATTTTAACAAATACATTTTGTTGATTAATTGTTGCCGAAATTGTTATATTTGATCCTCTCCTAATTGGATGGAGATTAATTTAAAATTCTTCATATCCAGGTAATGGGAATTGTGTACTAAATTCTTCAACGGCTCTCTTCAATTGTCCCAATTTCTCTTTAATTTCCGGATCAGTTTCGACAACTTTTTTAAAATCGACCAATTTCGGTCCCGATTTAACATTAGCTTCTTTGGCTATTTGAAAAGCACAATCAATATAACTGACAACAATATCAATTTCGCATTCTTTTAAGCCTCTTGTTGTTAATGCCGGCGTACCTAAACGTATACCAGATGGATTCATTGCACTTTTATCACCTGGTACTGTATTTTTATTGCAAGCAATCGATACTTCTTCTAGAATAAATTCAGCTTTGGCGCCTGATAATTTTTGATTTCTCAAATCGAGTAGAATTAGATGAACATCAGTACCGCCGGTGGCGATTTGATAGCCCAATTTCAATAGACCTTCGCTTAAACGTTGGGCATTTTTGATGATTTGTTTTTGATATTCGATGAATTCGGGCGTTTGGGCCTGTTTCATTGCTGTTGCAATTGCGGCAATTGTGTTGTTATGGGGCCCGCCTTGTAAACCGGGAAATACAGCTTGATTGATGCGCGACTCTAAATCGTACATGATTTTCTCGCCTTTTGCATTCACAGAACGTTCACCTTTACGGTAGAAAATGACGCCGGCACGCGGACCGCGTAGACTTTTATGAGTGGTGGTCGTTACGACGTCGCTGTATTCAAATGGACTTGGTGTTACTCCGGCCGCTACTAAACCGCTGATGTGCGCCATATCGGACACTAGATAAGCGCCGACTTGATCGCAAATTTGACGGAAACGCTTATAATCTAGAGCGCGAGAATAACAACTAATTCCGGCGATTATTACTTTCGGTTTGAATAGAAGCGCGTTCTTCTCTAAAGCATCGTAATCGATCAAACCGCTAACTGGGTCGACTTTATATGGGAGAGATTCGAAGAATATTGAAGTAGCGGAGATTTTCTTGTTGGCAGTGTAGAAACCGTGCGTTAAATGACCGCCATCTGGCAAATCCAAGCCCATAATTCGCCCATGAGGCTCCACAATTCCTACAATTCGATCGACATTAATAGAAATTATTGAAATATTGAAAATTCACCTGTGTAGACGGCGAAATTTGCCGGCGATCCCGAATAAGGTTGTACGTTAACGCCCCATTTTTCCGGGTCCAATTTGTAGGTTTTCAATGACCGTTGCTGGGCCAATATTTCAATTTCATCGATAAATTGATTACCGCCGTAATAACGATGTTTCGGTAGACCTTCTGAATATTTATTGTGTGAACAAGAGCCTAAACATTGCAATACGGATAGTGATGTGAAATTTTCCGATGCTATCATTTCTAAACCGTTCCGTTGACGACCCTTTTCTTTTTTCAGAATTTCATACAATTCCGGATCTGCTTCGCATAAAGTCGCATTAATCAATTGCGTACTCATTCTGGATATCAATTGGAAATTTTTGAAATTCTGAAATTTAAATAAAAACATTATTTAGTTGGAATTTTGATAAGAACGTGATAAAAAAAAAAGTGAGGTTATGCTACAACCACCTGTTGCATTTACCTTCAATTTCTTCGGAAAATTCACTCAAATAATTGTAGACTTTCAACTTTAAATGTTACTAGATGAAAATCTAGATTTCGATTGAATTAATTCGATGACTAAATGATTTAATTTCGGTAAAATAGTTGTTGATAAGATGGCGAGATAACCTAAAAAGGTCAATAAACAGCCTCATTGCGGGAGGTTGCTTAATCTTTTTCGATTTCGCCAATAATTAATTTTTTTTTTAAATCAAGATTTTTATAGAGTAAAAATAATTAACAGTAAAATTTTTAATTGAAATTATAGGAAACTTACTGGTTTAATTTGTTGAAATTGATGGATAGATTTGAAAATGGCGCGTGAGATCATGTCCTGTTTTTATTGAACACTATTTTTAACCTCTAAAACAGTCTATTTTTAAATTATTTTCGATTAACGTTGTATGAATGTTGTAAGAAAAAGAATAATCTCGTCATTTGATTAAATATTTTGACCTTTCTTCAATCAATAACGACGTAGTTGTGTTGATAATGACAATTAGAAAGAAAACATAATTATTATGAAATTTGATAAAATTCCTGGTCCTGATTCTCAATATTTCATCAAAACAGTCACAATTTTTTAGATATAAAATATATCGAATACACCACTGTAATTTTTTTCGAAATAATTCAAATAATCGTAAATAAATAATTCTTATCTAATTGGTTCAATGCATTCTTATCAAAATTGCATATGTCAATAAAACTGCATTTTAATTGGTTATTTTTGTTCAAAAAGGCGTGTCTAATTTGTACGATCTCAATCGATGCTATCGATTCGGAAAATTTCGTTATATAGGCGGGATTTATTTTATGTGCAAAAGTTGGCATTGGAATTATTTATTGAAAAAGTTGAATTTTGATCAAGTGCGCGCATTTAATTAATTTTAATTAATAATTAACTTAAATTGGACAAAATAATTATAAATTATTCATAAATAATCAATTTAGACGATATTTCGCGACTATAGATTCCGTAAGTTGATTATTTTTCTATGATTATTGCAATTTTTGAGATATTTTTAGTCTAGTGATCTAAGACTTGAACTTTTTTCACCTACGCAATATTCTTTTTATAAACAAAATTCATTTTCTATACAAATATTGATTGTGTGCAATAAATAATTGAAGCGTAATTAATTAGACTACGTTGTATAATAAATAATAAGTAATAATACCGAAAATCAATGCCTTCTTGATTCAATTATTATAATTTATTTTTGTTTTAAACTGGCTACAAAGCCATCTAGTTTTTCATTGTTAATAAATTTGAAAAAAAAAAACCGGTTTTATTCCAACGATTGCCAGATTTTTTTTTTATTTATATTTGAATGATTTTTCTCGTCAGTCAGACGAGTCCTTGGCACATCTTCTAAAAGAATCACGTTTGTTTATAAAATTATTGGATCGAAGTTGGCTTTTGTGCTATATTATTATTGTTATTATTATTATTATTATTACTAATATTACATTAGGTCATCAAAGCAGGCGCGGCATTTCCCTCACATCTCCTTTTTCATTCGATTATCACCACCTTACCTCCCTTGTAATTTATTTTTAACACCTTAAAAAAGTAGGTCAAGTTCAATCAGAGCCAACTTTGATCTATCTTATTACTCATTACTCATTACCATATGTTACTTGATTCTCATTGAGAAAACATTGACATTCTTTTTTTATTATTTGTATTAGTATTATTATTATTATTACCTTGATGATGCTTCCTTTTATGGGCATGTTCGACCTAGACCTGTAATATTGATGAAGTCTTGTTTTTTTTTTCTCGATTTTTTCCAGTAAAAATGACGCTTGTGAAGAGTTTCTGTCGTTGTGGCTCTCTACGTACAGGAACTTTATTTGCAGGATTTGCAGGAATTGTGAGTATTTCCCCTAGAATTGAGTTTGAATTTAATTGACAATAATTTTCAGATTCTAGCAATTATTGGTATTTTGGTTGTATTATTGGTACGAGTGGATTTACGAACTATAGTTTTGGATTGGTTACCAAAATGGATAGTCCAAATTATTATTATTATAAATTTTGCCATGACTATTTTGATATCGATTTTGCTAATAGTCGGTGTTTATAAGGTATAAATTTGTATTGATTTTATTGTAGAGTATCTCGAATAATTGTCGAATTTACAGCGGAATATGTATCTGATGGTGCCTTGGGTTTTATTGGGCATAATGTTGGCAATAGGTCTTCTAGTTTCTGTACTTTACACAAGTATCCAATTCTATATAAATGAAGATACATTCAATGGTACTATATGGCTAGTTTTCGGTTTAATATCAGTCGGTATGTTAAAATCAAACAATTTTCTTTGAATTTCGATAAAAATTAATAAATATTTATCCTATTTCAGTTGTTTATATTTACATGTGGATGGTTGTTTATAGTTTCTTCTGTATTATTAAAGATGAATCGGGCCGTGGTGCTTACACAAAAGATCCATTCCGACGGCGTTATTAATTTGGAAATTTTTCAAAATTGGTTGAAAATCGTCGAAAAAACCAAAGACAAAAATTTAAGTTGGCAGCTCTACCAGTCGAATTTAACCGGGACAAATTCCCCAATACCACACTAGTCTTGGCTTCTATTTTTCTCATTAAATTGACTATTAATAATTTAATTGCAACACAAATGATATTATTTTTGTACTATCAAGATTATTTATTTATGTAAAATAATATAAAATAATAAACTAATGAATGATACTCAAGCGACATCTATTGCGTCTCAGAAGTTTTAAAAGAAGTTCTACAATACCGACATTTTAAATGTTTCTCAACCGAGTCAACGGGACGAGTTTGTGGTAGTTCAAATGTGTTGTAGTTCACTTGAGCTCGCAATATTGCGAGTATTTTTATAATTTTATCGAGATTTTTTTGGCTCAAAATGATTATAGTTTAATTCCAAATCTACTATTATGGTCCCATATAGTTGATAAATATAGTTTAACACAATTAGATCATTAAAAATTCCAAGAAATAAAATGGGTAGTAATACGAATTATGATATGAAATATCCACGAAATATTTGTGAAATGAGTAATCAAAGTATGGTATTCCAACAAAACGATCTGTTCCCATCAGCTTTTCCGATAATGGAAGAAATCCGACGACAGGGCCGATTATGCGATGTAATTCTGAAGGTAAAAAACACAATCTGCGAATAAGTGAGGTTATGTTACTATTGTTGATTATTTTGATGATTTTCAGGTGGAAGGTCAGGATTTTAGTGCACACAAGATTGTTTTAGCATCAACTATACCGTATTTTCATGCAATGTTCATGAATGATATGCTGGAAGCTCGTAAAACTGAAATTGAAATGGGCTGTATTGATCCGATGTATTTCGAGAATATTTTATATAAATTTAAAAATTCGTATGAATTTTTGGTAATTTTAGGGCATTGGAAGCGTTGATTAATTTCGCCTATACCGGTAAAGTGGTGTTGAATCGTAATAATGTCCAAACAATAATGGAAGGAGCTACGTTTTTACAGTTGAATAAAGTACGAGACGCTTGTGCAAATTATTTATTACAAAGTCTATTGCCGATGAATGCATTAGGTATAAAACAATTTGCTGAACATTTGAATTGTAAAAATCTAGTTGATTCATGTGATAAATATATTGAGACGTATTTCCATGAGATATCATTGAATGATGAATTTCTGAATTTACAATTTGTTGATATCAAACAATTGTTGAATAAAAACGAATTACACGTCGATAATGAGGAGCAAGTATTCGAAGCGTTGATGCGATGGATCAAATATAAAGAGAAACGCAAGGAATATTTACCGGAATTGTTGAGTTTGGTCCGATTGCCGCTTTTATCGCCTCACTACATAACTGATAGAGTCAGTACGGAAGAGGCAATCAGATATTCGTTACCGTGCCGGTAATTGTTTGATTTCGATAAATTTTCTTGTAATAATTTTGCAATTTTCTAGTGATTTATTGGATGAAGCTAGAACGTTCCATTTAATACCGGAACGTCGGTCATTAATTCAAAGTTTCAAAATTATACCCAGAACTTCAGAAGTTAATGGTAATATTTACGTTGTTGGTGGTTTAAATAAACATGGTGATTCATTGAGTACAGTTGAATATTACGATCCGAAAACGAATACGTGGCATATGGCGCCACCAATGTCCATGTTGCGTTCACGTCTCGGCGTCGCCGTCATCAAGACCCGTCTATACGCTTTTGGCGGCTATAACGGCAAAGATCGTTTAGCCAGTGTTGAAGTGTACGATGCCACAACGAAAGAATGGTCGTCAGTTACGCCTATGCATTGTAAACGTAGCGCTTTAGGTGCTTCATCATTAGGCGATACAATTTACGTTTGCGGCGGTTACGATGGTGTAACATCATTGAATTCGGTCGAACGTTACCATCCATCCACGAATACATGGTGTTCATTGGCGCCGATGAATAAATCACGCAGTGCCGGCGCTATAATAGCCTGTCAAGGCTATATCTACGCATTAGGCGGACATGATGGTCTATCAATATTCGATTCGGTGGAACGTTACGATCCGACTATAAATCAATGGCAAGAAACTACGCCAATGTTAACGAAACGTTGTCGTCTAGGTGTGGCTATATTAGATGGTAAATTATTTGCATGTGGCGGTTATGATGGTAGTACGTTTCTACAAACAGTTGAAATGTTCGATCCATACACAAATAAGTATAGAATTTGTATCATTATTGATTGTATGTTTTCTGATGATTTGTGATTTATAGATGGACGTATGTTGCTTCAATGAATGCCCAACGTAGTCGGGTCGCTTTAACCGCCAATATGGGCAAATTATGGGCTGTTGGTGGCTATGATGGTATCTCGAATCTAACATCAGTTGAAGTCTACGATCCGAAAATAAATCAATGGAATTACGTTGCGGCAATGGTAGCACATGAAGGTGGTGTCGGTTTAGGCGTTATATCAGTACCTTAATTTATTTATATATTAAATTATAACAATAATAATTATAACCTAAAATAAATAAAACAGCGATTTTACGTTGGCAATACAGTTGGTAATCGATTCTCCCCTAAATTGACAATTGACATTTCCAGTATTTTAATGGACGCTAATAAGGTAGAATATTTTTATTTTTTATAAATTTTCGGTGTTAATTTATTGTTAATTGCATTTATAATCAAATTGAAGGTAATTTATTTTTTATTTCCATAATTATTTTAAACATTTTCGATTAATTTCGTCTTTTATATCGAAATAATTCATGCTATCATTTAAATGACCTTCCCTCTCCCAGTTGTATTGAAATAATCAATTATTGTTTATTGAATTACATTTTTTTTTTAGGTGTTTATATCGATAATAATGTTCCCGAAACGATTTAAAATCGGTTCAGCACGTAATAATGAATGGCGTTGTTGTTTTTGTTTACATGTCCGTACAGCAACAATATTATTGGGTATATGGCATTTGGTAATTTATTTATATTATATCTTATCTATAATTGTAATATTGTGTAATTTTTTTTTGTGTTATTATATTTATAGATGTTGCATATATTAGCTTTAGCGGTATTGGCATTATTGATGAGAAATCATAATGTTATTCAACAACAAAGAAATGAATTTTATGAACAAAATAATTTCCTACCAACTCCATTAAGTAAAATTAAAGATGATGATAATCCATATTATTTACCAACAACACAAGATGGACGTACAATTTATTCATGTATGTTGTTTTTGTTTTTTGTTTCAATTCAATAAGTTATTCTAATAATAATAATAATTATTATTATAGCTGATATTGATATGGGTGCATTAATGACAGTTTGTACATTATCGATAACATTATTAATGGTATATGGTACAATACGTGGTAAAGCAACGCATTTATTACCATTTTTCTGTTTACAATTATTTGATTTTGCTATAACAACATTAACAGCAACTGGTTATTTTTGTTATTTACGTAGTGTACATCGTTTAGTATCAGAACATTGGCATAATTTACCATTCCGTAATGAATTATTGAAATTAAGTCCACAATATTTATCATTAATTATATTAGCAATATTTCTAATATCAATGTTATGGAAAGGTTATTGTATTAGTATTGTATGGCGTTGTTATAAATATTTAACAATACGTCAACAAACATTACGTAATACCATACATTATATATTACCGAATAATGATGGTACTAATAATAATAATAATAATGATTTGAATGGTATAACAAATGAACCAGACTATTCGACATTATTACGTGATCAAGAAGCAATTTATGGTGGAAGTTTTGCTAATATTTTAAAACAAACACCACCACCATCATATCAGGATATTATGGATGATCAACCACCACCATATCCAGCTACATCTATCAATAATATTAATGAAGAAAGTCAAATTGTTGAAGAAAATCAATCATCATTACCGCAACAACAAGAATCAGAACAGATGACTCAAAATGAACAAAATACAGCTAGTGCTGTTGTTATTGTTAATAATAATAATAATAATAATGATGATGATAATCAAAAATCGAACACAAATTCTAATAATAATTAGACGCAATATTTTAAA
>JAZBGZ010000533.1:18428-37108 GCA_037414795.1 Stenodera caucasica | reverse complement strand
CAATCCAATTTGTAAGTCAATTTCGATGAATCCATCTATTTGTTAATAGGGGCCCGTCCCAGGATGATAAGCTGGACTAGATTAATTTTTGTCGATCGATTGATTCGAAACGAGGAAAAAATAAATCGAAAAAATGCAATTTTCCATCGGAAATCAGGTGAAGCAAAACTATGCATTTCTCTTATCTATACTTGAATTAATGCAAATCGTGACCTAGTATCGTTGTTTATATTGTCTGATAAAAGGGTGAATGTGTGTTTACCATAGTTTATGTTCGTCTAGTTCGATAGAGTTATAGATGCGGGTGTTTATTATTTTTGAACACAAACACACAAAAAAAATTAGCTAGTTCAAGTACAGTTTTGAGTGAAAAAATTCACCAATATAACTAACATGTATTTGAAAGATTGATTGTTTTATCGTTTTTCGCACCTAATACCGGCCTCTAAAAAAGCATTTTATTTTTAACAGCCGCCTGTTGAACTTAAAAATATGAATAGAGGAAACTCTGTTGTCTTGTTTAGCGCAATTATACCTCGCCTTCTACAGCACGTCCCAACGAGATGCCTCCGATAATTAACCAAAAGTCTATTCGATCATATAATTCCAATATCGAATTGCTATCGAAATTGTTCCAAAAACGAATTTGTTGTGTAAACTTTAATTGATTCTCGGAAAAAATTGAGGGTGTTTGAACAAGACCTTAACCACTGCCAAAAACAGTAACCTTGTCCCGTAATGTTTTTTATTTTTATTTAGAAAAAAACTCATAAGTCGAATACCAGATGATTCATTATATTTTTAAAATGATCATTTTGCCGTCTAAATCTGTAGCTTTATTTATTGAATAATTGCCAAGCGGAATACTGGAAATAATCGATTCTAATTGGATATGAATCCTTCAGGTAGATTTTGTATCGTTGGAATTTAGCCAAAAGTCCTCTAAAAATTTTCTAAATATTTGTAAAACTGTCTCTTTGTTATTTAGTATAATTACATTGTAGTAGTTGCGTAAGAGATTCATTTGTGACTTGATTCTTCAATTTCGTTGTTTGAAAACACTCAAAATGCCACATTTTTACTGAATTCGATTACAAATCGTCTTGTTTTTATCGGAATTATTTGTAATTCAAATTGTTGACTTATTAATGAATTGCTCCGGGACCAAACTATTGTTGCTTCTCGTTATCTTAAACTAATATTCTTATCAGATAATTAATAAAAATAAAATAGACTTGGTTAATATTAATAATTCAACAGAAAATTTCCATGATTCGTAGCCGAAAATTGCGTTGAATATCTGAAGAAAACGATTTCACCGTGTAAATTCGATATTAAATTAGGTCAATATTGGCGAAAATAAGAATGTTATGTTTAGATATTATAGATCAAACATCTTTAGGTTAATATTGACTTATACGATGCCTTTGGGCTCTATACAGAACATAGATATTTCGTCAAAGTCAAATAATTTATTAGAGAAATGTATAAATATTGTATTGTCGTTTCATATAAGAAAAACTATCGACAAATATTATTTATGACTATATTCAAAATAAATATATGTATATAAAATTTGATAATTAAAATCAATCGGGACGAGGGTCATCGATTATCAAATCAAATGAATTTGTTATTATTTATAAGTAATTTTAATTATTATTCTATCATAGTTTGCAATGGAAACAAGTTCGAGGTAATTGTCTTTTTGGAATTTCAATTAAATCAATGGAAAATATTTAAATGTTGAAATTACTCAAAATTGATAATTCCGCATTATTTCACAATAATATTTATTTGTTTTCTATATTTTTTATCATGTTTTGACATGTGTTTTTTTCAATATCATTATTATTATTATTTAATGAGCCATCTTCTAGGGATGTTCGCTACAATCCTCCAATTTTGAGTTTTTTTTTGAGCTTTTTTTTCGCTTATTATTGTGTTCGATGTATTTTTTTCCATAATTCTCTCCATTCTGACAAAACTCTTTTAAATCCTTTGTCTCTACTCGTAGGCGGTTTTTATGATTCCATGTATTTTATTTCTCATTATTTCACTCACACATTTTTTTTCATGCAAATTGTTTAGTCTTCCAGATTCTAGAATATATGGATATTGATTTACATATTGCTAAAATTCGAAAATAACAAAACAATAATGAAATTGTTCGAATTTAAGTAGTCTACATACGTTTTGTCGTCCGACATAAGTTGTTTCTGTATTCGAATAAAGCTTCATGATCGATTCGGATCTGTTTTATTGAGGGCTCAATTTTCAATCAAAAGACAATCGGCTCCGATTATTTCAGAAATAATAGATAAAATTAGATTATGAGTTAATGGCAACAGTTATTTTACGATTATAAAATTTTGTTTACTGTTCAATCAACAATGTTTTAGTTCATTCAAATTAAAAGCGCTATAAATTTTGTTTATACTATTCAATGGGAAATGTAAATGTTTTGTTGGACATCGAAAATGTTGTTCTAGTTTCGATCGATATTAAAATTGTTGGGACAATTGTTTGAATTTTCCGAGATGAAAATTGAACGAAAACGTGGAAAACCGATACGAATAACAATAAAATTGAATGTAGGTTGCTTGGATTTTCTAGATTGGAAAAAAGAAAGTTGTTGTGGATCATTTCAAAAGGAACCAGACATTAGTTTAGTTGGAATATTAGAGAGGTCAAGGCCAAAACGCACACATATAAAATACTGCCTTATTTTAATCAATGAATGTTGATTGTTCTTGAACCGTTCATTACTGTATTTTGTGTTTATTAAAAATTATTTTTTTTCGAACAAAAAATCGTCAACTTAGCTCAAAATTTCAGTTGTTCAATCGGTCATAGTGGAGAATCGATCAAGTGGCTGGTGGCTGATAAGACGGAAATGAGATAATCCGTGTTCCGGTGGAGACACTTATTTCCTATTCCCAATCGATTTCCTTTGATGTAAATTGGAATAAATAGAACGACCATTTTGATCATCAAATCTACAATATATTTCAATTAATTTGAAGGATAAAAGCGAACATTCTCTCCAACATGTGCAACTTGGCAAAAACTTCAATAAACAACAAAATTTTTCTTTATACTCACCATATATTATTTATAATGGAATCTGGGAATATTGCCGGAAATTTCAGCTTTTTCGAACAATAAAACTGTCAATCTAGTCGGCTCAAGGGACGCGCGATTTTGATCTGTCAAATTGCTCGACATTTGACAGTAAGGCGCGAAATTTGAATTCAGCCATTGTCAGATTTTATGATCTTTAGATTATTTTCAGATGTATTGGAGAAATTTTCCTCGATACAAACACATAATGGGAAAATTCAGGTTTTTCGAATGATAGAACTATCGATCTAGTCGGCTCAAGATTGATTCCAAGGACGCGCGATTTGATTTGTCGAATTGACAGTTGAGGCGCCAAATTTAAATTCGGTCAGTTTGCACGATCTTTAGACCGAATCAGAATCTGTTATTTTCCCGATATATTAAATAAAATATTTTCTAATGTTATCAATCAAGACTAATTGGCAAAGACAACAGATAATTTGTATTGTTGCGTCCTTGTTTGTGTAGGTCAAACAATGTCCTCGTTTTCACTAGTGGTCCAAAGTGAGTTGTGCAAGTGCTCAAATCGGCCATCGAAAGTGAACATACTTACTATATAGATATATCGGTGTATTATTATCATTATTATTATTATTATTGCACAATTGTATTATTTGTTGGTATATGTCGGGGACATCTACTTTTAACCAGTACAAAACATTTATGATCTTTTTCAATTGAAATTATCTATAGTCCTTCAATAATTTTCGTCATAATAATCATCATGATCATCATCATCATCATTAACTAGGCCATGAGGTTATTGACCATTATTGTCAACAAACCACCAATTCAATTGTTTATCATTCGATAATACCCACATTAAACAGCTGTTTTGGGCTTCAGGTGTGGTCTACGTCCTTGGGGATGACGCATACCTCTCGCTCTATATAGTAAATACACATATACCTATAGTAATTCGAACAATCAAAACCACAAGAGGATATCATCATCATTATATATATATATCGTATTTATATACACATATTACTTTGTATATATGGCAAACACGATCAACATTCTCAATTTACTTAATCCCAGATTAAGGGAATTGCTAATGGAACTCGATCACTAATTTAACCCCTCGTGATACGTGCGTGTGTGTGTTTGTGTGTGTCGTTCCCAATTAAGTCGGATGATATTTCAAGAGCAACAACCAAAATTCGAGAAAACAATCAATCATTCCCATGATCCAAGTCTCGTCTGATTTTCGTTATTTTGCTAATCAAAACGTTCATAAAACGGATTTTATCGATACATTTGGGGTGGTCCAAGTCCAAATTGATTATTTAACGCCATTTATACCGGTAACTTTATTATTCTGGACGAATTCGTCTTCATTTTGAAGAAAATCCGGAAATCATGCACTATTCACAATAATTTGTGAAGCCGTCGAAGATGGTGGAAAATCTAAGGGTGCGTATACACTAGCTAGTCGAGCCTGTAATGCTCGTCGAATTTTTGTTGACGAACATCTGACGATGATCCAAAGCAAGCCAAACAAAACAGTAAAGATCAGTTTCGATCAGAATACACAAATGTGTAAAATTTGTTTGAACTCGCCGGAAAAGCCGACAGGAAACAGGAAAGAAGCCGAGCCGAGCATTCGTAATGTGTTCAGAAACACACAAATCTACTCCATTACAGATTCGGTTCGCCTAGTCTAACGCACCTTTAGATTCTGATCTTCGAGTATTTGAAGAAATGGAGTCGAGTCGTTCGTTTCTATGACCGCCGAATTTTCCGATTTCCCATTGGTTCCATTTCACTTTACTAACGCTAAGCTGATTTGGCCGGGACAATTTGTTTGTATCAAATTTTTCCGATGGCAATTTCGTTTGTTTTTTTCATATTTTTATGAAGTCGTCAATCAGATTATAAAAAACTTGCACTTATTGCAATTTCAGTGCGATTTTATTATCAACTGTGAAAATTCAATTGTTTTTTTACCGCTTATACAAATTTGATCGAATTTCAATTTTGGATGTGAACGATGGAGTCATTTAATGAGCAAATTAATAATTTCTCACAACAATGCCATTAACAGAACATAGATATTGGTATAGAAGAGAAAGAGAGCGATATAGTCAATTTTCCACCAATATAAAATAAATTGGTTTTATATATGTACAGAAGGAGAATAAGTTGAAAATCGGAAAATTATAAAAAATTGGATACATTCACATGACAAGAAAAAAATGAAGTGACTGTGAGAAGAGGCGATGGAAAGAAGTGAACACGTGGCGCGCGAATAATATTCCCAATTCATCTCTTTTATGTTTGTGGAGCTGTATATAAACATGATAATGGGTGGGTGGACAAATAATAATTACTGGATACACCTACCTGGACGCCTACGTTTCAAAATCGCTCAAAATTCTACACGAACAACTCCATCCTTTTTGTGTAATTGTCAAAAGAAATTCACAAATAACATTTTGTTTTTCTCTGAGAAGGATTGGAATTTTTCTGAAGGACTTAATCGGTTTCCAATAAGTCTAGGGGAGTATTTTTATGGTAATAAAGTAGTTTAACATTGCTAATTATAGACGGGTATGTTTGTTATTGGGACAGGTCATTGTGATAACCTAAATTATAACAAACAATACTGATAAGACAAAGGAAATAAAAGTCATTGATATATAAAATTATATGCCATATAAATATGTTTGTGTTTATATACGCTTTATATACTACCATTATATTATATTCATTTATGTATGTGTACACTACTAACATAATGAACGTGGCTGTATATTATTTGAGCAATGAGAGGAATTGACTCAGGAAGTGAAATTTATTATTATTATTATTATTATTTTTAACTGTATATAATGTTATGATTATTTATATACATAATGTACAATTTTAAAATACACACTATTGATGATGGAAATTGTACACGTTCTATATTTATTTATTATTATTCTCAATTGGCATTTAAATATTTCGTGTTTATCGGCTAAGTTCAAGTTAAACGACACACATGGTGTGTACTGGCGTCGGAATTTTCGAAAAACCCTTTTTTTTTTTAATCGAATGCTTTAAAATTGAGGAAATTAGGAGGAGCTTGCTAAAAACATCCGCACTTTAACGTTAACGTCAATCCCGACTTCTGATAGATCGCAAGTGCGACATCTAGCGACAATATCTCAGAACTAGCAGCGGTTCCGATGGATTAAAATGAATATTGTGGGCTTCAGCGGAAATGGAAGTCCTCCTGTATAATAATATTGATATTGTCATGATGACGTCACACTACCCAATCTCGGAACTAACGTATAATTATTGTAGTGTGCTCCAGTTTTGATCGATCGATGAATTTCAGCAAAATTCCATTATCGAAAATAAGAGTCTAGTTGGAAACCTTGTAGAAGAGAAAAATCCATTTATGTTCGTTATAATGGCAACTATTGAGAGGTTTCCACACAAACAGGATCATCGTTGTGCAAGTTTTCTTTTATTTTACTCCTAGCCACGATATTTATATGTATTTATGTACGGCTTGTATGTAAATTTTGCGCTAACGAGAAACAAGATTTCATTTTGTTGAAAATTTTGTTTGTTATTAGTACAGTGTGTTGATTTAGAGATGTGTCTTGTTTTTGAGGCATTACTACGCGAATTGTGGAACATAAAGGATGAACGGTCACGTATTATTTGGGTTAAAGTCGTATAAATAAATCCGGTAGAAGTGGCGGCGATGGTGGCGGTTTTTCCCCATCCAAATGGCCAGATTTAGACGGCGGAGGCCCCCCCATTCGGGCTGTCGTCGTTTAGCGTTGTGTCGACGCGTCTGTTCATATTCGCCGAATTTAATCTTATGCGACAACCAGAAAAAAAATTATATAAACATCCGAAAATAGATTAGGAATGAAAATAAAATAGACGAGGCACACACAAAAAAAAAAAATAACACCAACGATTAATAACAATAACAAAACGTTCCTGACCTACGTTAAATCTATTTGATGTTGTGTGTACATTCTATAGTTGTTGTGCGGTTGGTGTATAGCAGAAATTACGAGCAAACACTTCAAATACAAAAATAGCGAACAGGTCGAAGAACTAGAGGAGAATATAGTTGTGCCGTTTCTTTTTCTTTTTTCAATTTTATTTTCGTCGAACGTATACTGAAGAATTTAACAAAAATACTATCGAGGAGAGCCAGAGGAAAGTAGCTACGGTTATTTTTAGATTATATAGAGTGGAAGTGTGGGGAACTAAATCTAATCCAGATGCACAAACGGAATGAGGTTACAAGGGCCATTTTTCGAAATGTGTCGCACAAGCACCGACAAAAATACACATCTAGAGCTCTACTCCTCTATACTCAGCTATTTATTGGAGGTATATCGAAAATTGATGATTCCCAAAATTATCCTTAGCTCCACAAATTCTTGTGAATGATTTTCTTCGAGAAAATTCGAATAATAATCGCTGTTTTAAATTCAAAGTCAACATTCATTATATACTGGAACATCTCAAATAGAAATTGTGACTTCAGTTGTAAATCATTGCAACAATGGGACCAAATCGCAAGCCTAAATATCATAAAATAATAAATCAAAAAAAGTCCAGCAATGGTTCCTTTATGTCAAGTCGAGAAATTCTAGTTTGGGATTGGGAATCTCCAAATTTTCCTGCACAAACTAGAATTTCTCTACCTGACAAAAAGGGAAAATTGCATAGATGGTCTTTTTTTGATTAATTGTTTTATGCGGTTTAGTCCCATTGTTGAAATGATTTACAACTTGAGTCAAAATTTCTATTTGAGATGTTCAAGTATACATTTGATAACGATGATGATGATGATGGAGATTGATCTTGTTATTTCGACATTCGAAATTTACATATTATCAATAGGTAGAGGAATATATGCGAGACAGAATTCTCAACACAGAACAGTTATATAGTCGTCTCTCGATTTTAATACGTTATCATTTTTAAATATGCCACGAGATTTTCTTATCAGAACGATGCATCCGGTATAAATTTATGTCTAGTCCCAACAAAAAATTTTTTTTCCATCAATTAAAACCGATCATTATTGTTTATTCATTTATTCGGATTACAGTCGAAAACAATGAATAGAGTTGAGCAAAAAGATGCGAGTATTTCTAAAATTAGAAACATGTCATTATTTACTCGAGACAAATCTGTTTTTTTTTTTTTTCATTATTATTTTAGTCCTTCGATTCCCATTTCTAGTGGAATCAACGTTTTTTTCTTTGTTATGTTCGAATATAAAATGCACATTGAATCTTTAATATTTCCAAAGACGATGAAAAAGTTCTGTGTTAGTTTAATTTTACAACAAACAAACGACCAACTGGGAATTTTCACGTTTTCTTTATTATTGTTATTTAAACTGAAACAACCGACAATTTTACATACACATAAGTACATATAAAGGAACTGTAATTTAAACAGTAAAAATATTTATCAATTGTTAATTATCTTTAAACAAACTTCAAAAAAGGATATAGTTTAGTGATGATGAGCTTCTCGTTCTTTACGTTTAATTTCCGCCCAGGCTCTTTTATTGCCTGGTGAATTCGCTATAAAATGAGCCAAAAATTGCTTTTAAAATAGTCATATTTTTTTTGGAATGATCAGAATTACCATTTTTGTGGATGAAATAAAAAATCGGCACTGTTGCCAAAAAACCATAAGGATAATAGCCATATATCCAACAATTCTTCATATAATAACGTACGGGAAATTGCGCCATTTTTGCATTGAATGTATATGGAAATTTCATTGGTCTCTCACCAGACGATTTGATCTCGTTCACAATTGATTGAGCAAAATTTGTAACGCACTTTATTATCTATCAAATAAGAGTAATTTTATAATTGTTGATTATACAGAATGTACCACCCAAGACGTGCCCCTCTAATTATTTGATTCCAATACGTGAGCTTAGCGGGAAGTGCACAAAAAAAGTCATCGTCTGTAGATGATTCAATTATTGAGGAAAATAACCAATTTGTGGGCCTAAATAAGATCAATAACGACCCTGTGAAAGTATTTGAAGAATATAACTTATATCCAAGATTTCCCATTATTTTATAATTAGTTGTGTGCGAGTATTATTTATTTTCAAATTAGAGATAATTACAATAACACGAAGTCAAAAAATTCTTAAACCTTGAGACTGGGCTTTTTTCTCGAAAAATCTAATAGAAAAACGCGAAAATTGTATCTTTAGTTTGCTCTTTATAGTCATACCCTAAAAGTTGCCCAAAATACGGGATGTCCTTTGTAGGACCGGTCCGAATATGCCAGACTCAATGCAGGACAATTGAGCTACATTTAAGCCTCGAAAATTATTTTGTCGCTGGATTTCAGAACTATCAACTTTAGAATTTACCAACAAGCAAATTCTTATCGATTTGTGATCAGTCAAAAAAATCACGTATGTGTTCTCTTTATTTTGTTCCGACTCAATGAATATGTTTTGCATTGAAGAGAAGGCCTTACTTGAAATATCTGACTATCAACCACTACTTGATTTTTTGCATTAGAATCATCGTTACTATGGTAACACTTGTGCATCTATTATATTATCACTGACTTTCGCTTGAGTTTGAAAATAGGGATATTTCATGGAATCCGACATGACTGGTTGCTATAGCAACAAAAATATCAATACAAAACATCAAATAAGACAGTAAATTAGTTGAATGTTTTAATCAAAGCCTACGTTGATTCCTCTCTAATGTTAATTTGATAATATTTCTGTATAAAATCGACACAAATTGCCAAAAATAGTCAAGTTTTTTGGACCAGTTGTCGTACAGCGGACATCCTGTATTTGATTGTTGAGCAACGAGCCGAGCCAAGCTAAACGTTCGCTCGGTAAAGTGGACTCCGCTTTATGATTTTCAGCAATCAGCGATTTATCAATTGTTCTATACAGGGTGATTCAAATTCGAGGGCCACTATGAGGATGTCAGTTATCTTAAGTCCAAAATCTATGGTTTAAATTTAGCAAAGTTGCTTAATTTTATGCTCTTCAATAATATGCAAAAAAATTCAAATAAATAAAGCACTTAAGATGCTCAATATCATAAAGTTACCTTTAAACTGGTGGTAACCATGGAAACATTTGACAGACAAATGTTTCCATGGTTACCACCAGATTAAAGGTAACTAGATGATATTGAGTATCTTAAGTATCTTATTTTCAAGATATTTTCCACTTAACTTTCACAAAATATCATGTGTGGCACATTGTTGAATTGAGAGAAAAAAATTCTATCGAATACAGTGAAAATTCAAAATGGCGTCCATAAGAAATGAAGAAGTTGATATCGATTGAACAAAAACGAATCGATATGAACGAAAACTAACATGAGATGAAGAATCAAAAGTCGCAATGAGAATGTTCCCTCAAAATTGGAAAATCTTGTAAAATAAAAAAAGTTTTTGCCAAAAAACTAATTCTGATTTTTCAGTTTTTCAAAATTTTTCACGATATTTTTACATCTATCTAAAAATTATTGCAAAACAACTTTGCCAAGCTTAAACCATTGATCTAAGATTCAAAATAACTGAGATCCTCATGGTGGCCCACGAATTTCAATCATCCTGTATACGTATTTTAATTTTAAGACTTACTGTTTTGAAATCCAGATTTTTCATTATTTTTGTCAAATCCGGTACTTTTTTCGCCATTCTCGAATAACTGTAAAACAAAAACAAAATATTTATGTATACATATAGTTCAGAATTATTGTTTTGGCGAAAATATCCATTTTACAACTGACGACATAATCTCATTAAATATTTTTAGTTGAATTTTAATCGAAAACGAGAATAAATAAGTACACAGATAGCGCGAATACATTTCAAATTAGAGTAGGTTATGGATAAGTGCAATTACAAATTGTTTCACATTTATTATAATAATAATAATAACAATATAGATAATAATTTAGTGACTGCTTTTAGATTTTTTAGTTTATTTAGAATTTGTGAATGAATGGTTTATTAGTTAGTTGTATTTTCTGTTTAGCGCCTGGTCGTTTCGGCCGGCTAAAGTCCGAGTTGTTCGTTCGATTTTCTTCTCTCTACTTATTATTTCGATAGGGCAAAAGGTGTATTTCTTTCTGTATCGCATTCATCGTATAGATGCGAGCATTGTAGAGTTGCACAGCGCGTTCTAAACCGGGGCTTGTTTATTTACACTAACCTTGGATTGATGCATTGCCCTGCATAGTCGTGTTTACTTCAGTCTGGCTGCAAAATACATTTACACATACATATGTATATACATACATAAATACATACATATACATATACAACACGCGGATAATGTCTCCACAAATAAATATGTATTGAGCAGAGCTTTGCGTCCTCAATGTACGGATTCTCTCTAAAAATGTACATAAACCAAAACAACGATAATCTCATTATTATTATTTTTGATTGTATTTATTATTAATTTAGTTTAATTGGTTTTATTATATTTGAAAACTGTTCGATTCAGATAATAAAGCAATTTAGCAATAATTATAAATTTTTATCAGTCATTGGGTTTACTGTAAAAAAAAAAATTTAATTGATGCGTCCGCTCTTCAGACTGCATTCGTCTCGTATTTATGCATATTACAAAAACCGTCTCTATCTATCTTTATTTGTTGCATACAATCATTGTCCTTGAATGCATCTCTCTATATAACTAAATGTGTTCGTGTGTGTGTGTGTGTGTATATAGACGTAGCTCATTTCGGGGGGCTGCATGCTGCATGTCTAGTCTGGAAATTGTCGGGATGCAGTCGCGATGCAACTGTAATAAATCTTAACACTCCAAATTATTATTATTATAATTATCATAATTATTTCGAAAAGTGTCATTATTATCATATTGATCTACAATTTCGAATATTTGATAATTTTGTTTAGTGGATAATTTCGATTGTTGGAAATCTTGACCTGATGGTGCAATAAGGTAAAAATTCTTTAAATGCACCACATATATAATCAAACAACACATAAAAGTGCATCTAGAACAACTGTTTTAGTTTTCTGGTCGACAGCCAAGGACGTCTTAATTTAGTCAACAGAGACTGTTGTTGCTAGTAGACTCCCATAAGTAATCAGTTTGTGTTTAAATTTTTTTCTTTACAACACATAGATCTAAGTTCGTTTTATCATTTTATTATAGGATTATTATCAATTAATTTAAAAATATATTGTTTAATTTAAGCCGAAATCATCCATTTATAATTAGCCTTAATGAAAGTTGGAACAACACGGAATAGCCTCATTCTCGCTTCTTCTATTCTCTCTTCACGATCCAATAATTGGCTTCTTGCTTTTTAGAAATTACATCTGGCTTGATTATTTCATTTTACTTGTTTTATATTTTTACTATCTATGATTAGGTCTAATAATTGTTATAATAAATGAGATGAGGGCATTTATAAATGAAAGGATGATGGTGCCCTGATGCATTCATTCCAACATATATTTATTCATACTTATTATACAGTACGTTCCAGTTGAAATGTAAATGCTACATAAAGCCCGAATTTTCCGGAAAAATAGATAACGTTTTCCAGGATCCTTCAAAGGAGATTATTTGAGACTTATAACTATTTTGGAAATGAGCCAAATCGAAATTAATTTTCTTAATTTTCATCGGAGTAAAAGAAAATCTCAGTAAAAAAGAATGAGGAGGATGTCATGTGTATTTACTGTATAAATATCCAAAGATACTCCTTCGATCAATTATGGGGTAATTGAGGAACGATTTTTTGTCGTTTCTCAATAATTATTTTCTTGATTCGATGCAAATTGAGAAGGGTTAATTTCAATTTGACCCATTTCCATTAAAGTCTCTTTCTATTTCTCAGACAATCTTCGAGTGATCCTTTAAAGGAGCTTGAACGTCGCTTTTGTTTTTGTCGATAACTAAGGCCGTTATGAAAACATTTCTATTGTAGCTGGAACAGACTGTATATGTACAACAAATGAATATAAGTCTGTATATAGAGAAAAAGATTGTACATAGAACTAGCCGGCTGCTTCTTTTTGACGTCATTTACTTGACCGTATCGTGTCCAAGGCCGCTACGGCCTCGGTCGCTTGCAACCCACCGCCTTCCATACAATTATTGCCGATGCATCCTCCTCTTCATCTCTTCCTCCTCCTATCCTCCTCCTCCTCCTCCTGCACTTCATCTTCATCCGACCCAGCTATAATGCAAGTTACAAACATGCACTGGCACACCACAGGACTCCTCCACCTCCTCATCTGCCATTTTTTTTCCATTAAACAACACTTGAACTCTTATCCTCACCACTTGACCCCCACAACCAATCCACCAATATGCCGACTTTTCTTCAATTTTATTTTATAAATGTCTTGTACAAATAGCACAAACTTTAATAAACAAAAGAAAGAGGGAGTACTAAGCGTAGAGAACGAAGGCCATATTTTCGAAATGATCAAAAAGAAAGTATCAAGTAGTTAAACCCGTTCAGGTGCCTTGCAGTCTTTTGCGTGATTAACCACAAGTGATACCGCTGAAGATCGGTATACTTGAAAGAACAAAACTTCATTCCTCACTTTCGTTATACTAAAATTCCTTTTACGAACAATTACTACTAAATTGTTGATCTATTTTTATTCGATTTGTAATCGAAATTTGACCAATGTTCTCTTATTTAAGGATAATAATTGTGGACTAGTTTTTGTTTTGTTCGTGTTTTTTATTTTTTATTTTTTGGGGTTTCAGTATCTGTGACGGGTGATGACGTGATCACTGTCTGGTTCGGTAATTGTAAACCGCTGTGTTGTTACACACCGTAATGACCTACTGTAGTTGTTGTTGTTGTTGTTGTTGTTGCTGTGTCGAAATCATACAAATGCGCGAAAACTGCTATCCGTTGATGACCTCAGTGTTGTTGATGTGTTGGCGTAGGTCAAGTCCATCATATATACCTTCTTAACTATCGCCATCATAATCTACCCACCCATTTACAAATAAAAACGATGTCTAAACGCATTGGGTGTTGGCAAAATTACTATTTTATTGACAAAAATTCAAATATACACCGTGTCCGATAACTGGTCCAAATTGAACTCGATCTAGTGATCTTGATTGATACATAATTGTTACCATAGTAACAGAAAATCGAATGAAGGCTTCTCTCAAATGTTGAACATATTTTATTAATTTTCCCGTTGAATTGCTGATAAGAGCCCAGATTTTCCTTGTCTACTCAGGAATCAATGGAAATTCGTCTATTAATGGTGACCAAAATTGATCTCAATTTCCCGCATTTTTGTGAACTTTTCGCGGCTCAAATATAGCTTAGATTAGATATTTAGACCTGTTGTCGTACAATAGACAGCCTGTATATGTCACCATGGAAAATATAAAGCGACAAATTTCTTTATAAATTTTCCAATTTGTTGGATTTTCTTTTATTTTGGTCAAAGCTCGCGTGGGAAGAGATGAGGAGTTCTCTATTCGTTTCGAATCAAGCTTATTCTTCAACTTTACAACCACACACCCACTCACTTTTCCAACATATCACATATTTAACCTGACGAACAACCAGGACTTATAATAATGAAAATAAATTAATTAGGTCAACTCAAACGTTCCTGGGGATTTCAAAGAAGCTCTCCAGCTATTTAGCCCCCAAAAGGCAACGCCCAAATTTATTTTATCACAATTTCAAGCTATTAAAATCACCGTATTAATGACAGAACGAAAAAAATTCGATATTTTTATTGTGCGTATTATAAAACAGTATGACGTCCATTCGGTCATACTATACGAACACCGAGTTCAAGGTCGGTTTCACAAGAGGGCTGATTGAACATCACTCCAACTCTCTCCATCTTCCACCATCTTTCTTTATCATTGTCCTTTCTTCATCCCTTTGTTATGCCTCAAATTCGGATCGATTCACTACCGGTAAATTAAATCGTCATTTCCTTCATAATTTTGTACATAATATTATGTTCGTTCATTGATTGATCAGTCAGGTGATATAATATTAATACGTATTTATTTTAGTGGATTGTTTTCATTATTGAAATGAAATTTAAACCTTTATCCCGGGCTTTATATCTCGTTCCACATTTGCGAAACTTGACCTATTTCGCCTTGTTTTGTGCGCGCATTTCCAAGGTAGGGGGGAATGGAGTCTAGTTGTGGAGGAGAATTGAATGTCCTTGTTGTCAAGGTTATTGGTGCATATAAGGGATGCAATCCATATAATAAGCATGCGTTGTTTTTCATCCACCCACTTTTTTGCGTAAGCGACCTTGCAGCATCAATGCATAAACAACAATCATTAATGATAATAATAATAATAATAACAATAATAGTAGACGAATTTTTGACAAGTCAACGGCCTTTAAAGTTGAATCAAATTGATTTTAATCCAATTGTTTATAGCGTTTCAAAATTACCGCCAATGAGGCAAAAATTTGCTTGTTTTTTTCTTCAAAATGTTGTAATAATAATTATAATAATAATAATTATTATTGCGATAAGATAAGTGTAGTACGATATTGTATGGAAAACAGTGACGTCGCCAGTATTTGTAACCCACTTGATCTCTACTACAAAGCCCTTGATGTTCTCAGACACGTTCATCGAATAGAATTTTTTGTGTAACAACAGCGTTTTTTTTTATGCCATTGCAGTTCTTCAACAATAAAGAAATATGGAGAATATGCGCCGTCGCGACGCTGAAACTGTAGTTTTCCCTTCCATCTAGAAGGCGCGCACCAATGGATCCTTTACTGTGTTTTTGATGCGTTTCATGCCAGTAGTAAAGGGTGGGTTTTGTTTTGTTATTCAAGTTGTCTTGAATAACTAAGGATAATCATCATTAAATTAATGCATTATCATTCTATTAATTCCTCAGAAATTTTCGATCATCATCAAATTATTTTGATTCAATTACAAATATTTTATGTCGACTTGACTTTCGGGCCCCCCCATTCAGCAGTGTTGGCGCAATATCGATCCAATGTCTGGCATTTTCACCACCACCACCCTCCCTGGTCGCTATTTTCCACAGGCTGCAGCTGAATCAGCTTGGCATGACCTCTGAACCCCGTTGAAGGCTACGACCTATATACGAAGATACTTTTTATTTTGTTTGATGGCAAGTTAAATATAATCTAACGTCTAAAGCTCTTATTGGATTTAATTATAGGTTAGAATAAGCCAAAAAAATTATTTACACTATTTAACAATTGATTAGTGTTTCAATTTTAAAACAAATATAATGAACGAATAATCGAATATTTGCGCTTTCTAATCTAGTTGAAAGCGAATTGCGAAATTCATCGTTGTCTATAACCTAGTTATTTTCTCTATAAAATAATTTTTGCAATTCATCATAATTTTCGTGAATTTAATTAACATTATAATAAATAGAATATGTCCTTACAATCTATTATAGAAATACGTTGTGGAATAGTTACGTATATTGTGTCTGCTTGTATCGATTTTACTTTACCACCCCAAAAATTGTCTAGTTGTGCATATACTGCTGCTAGTGGTGGCGGTATTGGCGGTAGAAGTGGTAACATAGGTACTAATGCACTCCCCTTAAATTTGACGCGTCACTTTTTTGCGTCCCGATTCCAACCGAAATAACACACACAAAAACTCATCATTAGGAAATTGTAACAAAAGAGAAAGCCATCAACCACTTTATTATCTTGCTAGTATTATCGTTTTCACTTTTTCAGCTAGTCCCGGACTGTTGTTTTTTTTTATATTGATAGAGGATAAGTAGCTAATAACAGCATCATCAGTAGCAATAATAGCCTAAACAAGAGTTATAGAAAGCGCACCGTACTAGTTCTCATTGGGAGCGCAACACCGACCACCCCCAATGTCTAGACTACCCCTTCAACGGATATAATGATTCCGTTTTGTTGTTCGTTTATGTAGTTGTGAATCAGACAGCAGTGTTGTATTTTGTGACATTATACCAGACTACAGACGTATATGGAAACGTTTCAATTATTCTTATTGTTAGACAAAAAAATAAATAAAAAAAATTGAAAGGCTTTTTATTATGATTTCAAATAACTATTAAAAAAAAATTCTTTCACATTCTCCTCTCTATTTCCAATCAATTTCTCATACAGTATAGCGCCTACATAATCCGGGGAATGTGGCAACTCTCACTAGTTGACCTCCTAACACACTTTGACACTATATGGTAATTAATCTAATCGTCCATTTGTATGTTTACATTTTTTTTTCATCTCCATTCAAATACTTAAGTACATCCGTAATAATTCAAGTTGAAATCTCCATTCTGATTTAAATTGATCTAAATCACTAGTAAACTGTCATATAACAATAAATCCATAAAAGGCCATTATTCCGACCTCCAATGTATACTTTAACATTTCAAATAGAAATTTTGACTCAAGTTATAAATCATTTCAACAATGGGACTAAACCACAAGTCTAAATATCATAAGACAATAATTCAAAAAAAGCCCAGCCGTTCGACCATCGATGCAATGGTCCCTTTTTGGTCAGGTGGAGAATTGTGTAGAAAAATTTGGGGATTCCCAATCCTAAACTAGAATTTCTCTATCTGACAAAAATAGATGACTTTTTTTTGATTTATTGTTTTATGATATTTAGGTTTGCGGTTCAGTCCCATTGTTGAGATGATTTACAACTTAAGTCAAAATTTCTATTTAAGATGTTGAAGTATATACGAGAACATTTATTTGAGATAAAGACTTTAAAATTGTGAATCAAAGATTATCATTTCAACTATAGGTGAACTATCTTGAAACAATAATCAAAAAAAGCTCGGATTTTGACTATTTGTGAGATTTCAGGTACAATAGTTTTGTTTGGGGGAATTCCCCGAAAACGAGATGGTCAAAATCTTGACTTTTTTTGATTTATTGTTATAAAAATAGTTAGATATTGGTTTCGATCCTATTTTGACTTACAATTTAAGTCAATTTATCTTAGATAATTGCACCACTATACATTTCGGATACAATTGAATTTATTCAAATTTTCATTATTGTTATTATTATTATTGTAAATTTTCTATTTCATTTTTCCAGATAACGATAGTAGCATGTCTCATTTGGTTACAACAATTCGGTAACATTTCCAGTTAATGACAGCCATATGTAGCAATTCATTAGGCAGCATGGACATCAAGCACGAGATGATCTACCGTGAAGATGACGTGCTGCTTGTCAAATCTGAACCTCAATTACATTCACCATGTGCCACTACCAGTAATGGTCTAACATCTAGTAATAATAATAATAATAATAATAATAATTTACTTACCACCAATATTTGTACAACAAATAATAATGGTCTTGTGACGACAACATTGAATGGATTACCAACAACAGCCACAACAACAACAACAACAACAGGGAATAATAATAATAGTAATAATAGTAATAATAATAATAATAATAATGGTACAAGTGGGTCTACAAATGGATTGACAAGTGGCGGTAATAGTGCTGGACCATTTAGTTCGTTAGGTACTGGTAGTGGTGGCGGCGGC
>JAZBGZ010000531.1:20201-35674 GCA_037414795.1 Stenodera caucasica | reverse complement strand
ACAATTTTCTTATCTTCTGTTTTTACATGTAAAACACCTACGGATGTTCTTTTAAATTTAAACAGACAGACATGACCTTGGTGAAATGCCATCGTTATTCATGTGGTCCAGTTTTTTCAAAGCAATAGAATGTCATAAATTTTACAAAAATTCAGAAAAAAAATTCATCTATTTATAAATAATTATAATTAAAACTGCTAGGATCATAGGTCAAGACATTAAAAAGTTTACAATAGTTGTTTAATCTATAGCTAAATTATTTTTTATTTTAAAAGTATCAAAAAACAAAACTGATAGTTTATGGTATCCTTTACGAAGAATATCGATTAGTTCACATGTACTATATTTACTTGAACTACTGCTTTATATGGACTAAATACTTGTCATTTTTTATCTCTTTCTAAATTGTAAATTTATCAATAAGTCTATCTCAATCTATAACATCTGTCAAATATTCGAGTGTCCATCAATGGTCGATTGATTTGAAAGAAAAAAAAATTAGGGTCAAAGAGATTGGGTGTGGAAAAAATACTCTTATAATAATTATTTTCGTTGATAATAGGTAAAGTCCCAATTCTATTATTGGCCTAAACTAATTTATTTCCATTGTATTTATTTATCATCATTGATAGTTACGCCCTAATCTCAACAATTGTTGTATTGAAATCAATTTTATTGGTCATTTGTTGTAATTATTGTATTTTTCTAGACATCCTCAACTACAAAAACAACAACAATGACAACACCAGCCAAACTATATGGCAAAGACCTCAGTGAATATGATGAGATCGATGTGGATGAATTATTAAATAAATTAACATCCGAAGAAATCAATATCTTAGCAAAAGAAGTAGATCCTGATGTAAGTCATTATTTTTCAAAAGTACATACATAATCAGTATCTAATCTATAATTTATATTCGATAGGACTCATTTTTACCACCATCGCAACGATGTAGTTATGATTGTGAAAAAGAAGCAACTGGCCCATTGAATCGTAAACAATTAATTGAACATATTAATAAACAAGCTATTGAAACGCCAGATAAACCTGAATTGAAACCATATGTTGCTGGTACAATTCGTGGCAAAAAAGTAAGTCTTTAAATACAGATTTTGGAAGAATTTTAATAGGATATGATTGTTTCAATAGTGGATACCACCACCGCCTCCAGCGAAAGAACAAGAAGCTGAAGAACAGATTGCTGTAGATTTGGGTGATGAATATGAACAGGCATTAACAATGGCGACACAAGAAGAAATCATCGATTTGGCTGGTATGTTGTTTATTTTCAATTATTATTTACTTTAATAAACATATCTAATAAATGAGGTGATCATTTATAATAAGATATGACGTAATCATATTTGGAGTTATGCAACCAATTATACAATTATGTGAAATTTAAGCAATTTTGGGCTTCCATTCAATGATGAATCAGGATCAATATCATGCATCATTATTAAATAAAGGCCAACCAGTTGGTTTAGGTTGGGATGGTATAACGAAAGCAGCAAAACAAAAAATTTTCCCGATGGATCCACCAAATCCAACTGATCCAGATGATACTATTAAACGTGTCCAAGATGATGATCCTAAACTCATTGATGTTAATTGGAATAATATTAAAGTAATCATAAAGTCTATTTAATTCACTCTTGATTATATTAATTTATTTTAGAATATATCGGAAGATAAATTTACAAGTTTATTTGAAGCATTAGCGAACAATACACATCTGGAAACTTTAGCATTAGCAAATGTTGGTTTAACTGATCGTGATGTCGAAAAATTGGCAGATGCACTAGAAAAAAATAGTACAATAAAAGTTGTTAATGTAGAAACAAATTTAATAACACCTAGTGGTATTGTACGGCTTATTAAAGCATTATTGAAAACGAAAAGTGTGGAAGAATTCAGAGCCTCGAATCAAGTAATCACTTTAATTATTAAATTAATTGATTAATTAATAGAGATTATTATATATGTATATTTTTTCTATATTTAGAGATCACAAGTTTTGGGTAATAAAATAGAAATGGAAATTACACAATTGGTAGAAAAGAATCCAACTTTATTAAGGTTGGGGTTGCATTTAGAATATAACGATGCCCGTCATCGTATCGCCACACATTTACAACGTAATATTGATACAAGTAAGTCTTGTACTGCAATTATTCTGATAATGAGTAAAACAAGTGAAATTTTTCAAATAGTCCGATTTTGATACATCTCCTTTGTATTTTTTTTGTACCCCTTAAAATTTATAGATCGTCGAATTGTGAAAGCAAATTACAAGGTAACACTTGGTTCAGATGGTGGTGCTATAAAAATTGTTGAAACTTCTTATTAATAATTTAAAAGCAAATCACCATAGAAATTTTGATAATTCGTTTGTGAGTAGGGAATTTCTTGAACTACAAAAATAGAGCTTTTTTTTTGGAAGAATAATTTTCAATTTTGTTGAATTTTTACCAGTAATTATGGGGCTGTACTGGGACAATTTTGACACCACATTTACACAATATTCTTGTAGGGCCATTATTATAATTAATCAAAATTTTCATTTATTTCAATATTTAATTTGTTTATTGTTTCTCCCGCCAGTCCGAAAAGACTTAACACTACGACTGCAATTTAGATTCTTTAATCATCGGAAAACACCTTTAATCAAATGAAGGTACTAGTGTCGTGTAATCGCATTTTTGTTTTCTATTTCTAAAAAATAAATAATTTAACAAGTCATCAAAATTATAATAATAATTTTGATTATCTTCTTCTATAATAGATTGTATAATAACAATAGAGATTAAAATATAAAGCTTTAAAATCGAGATAATAAAAATCATAGTTAGAAGTTTTTCTATTAAAAATATTGTTAAAATGCTGTTAATGCTTCTTTGATAAAAGCTTCAACCTCCAAAATGCTCCTTATTGATAAACAAACTATGGACGTCAATTTTTTTTTTGTGATTTATTTGGCGGGAGATTTTTTCGAAAAAATTTCCAAATAAAACACACAGAAACACACACAAAATAAACATACTTAATTTTGATCTTGTTTTTTAAATATTTTTTTTGTGTTTTTGTGAATGAACCATGGATAGAATTCCGATCACGTTAATAAGCCATGGATTTGGTAATTTTTTTCATTCCTATAATGATTTTATAAAAATTGCTTTTTAATCTAAATAATGGTACGCCCATAGTAAGTGAAAATTTTCCCGAAAAACTAACTCCGAAAATTGTATGAAAAAAGCATGAATTACTAACAAGTCTCTTGTGTTTTATGTTATATTGTTAGATATAATAACAAAATTAACAAATTGTGTTGTTTTTTTTGAGAAAAAATTAACTAATTTCCCTGTACTTTGTTTGAATGTGTCTTGTCTCCTATTTGTTCACAGAACGTCGTCTATCTCGGCTGGAGGCGACCAGCTCATAGTGTGCTGTTGTCGCAATTACGTATGTACTTTTGTTTTTATGTCAAAAATTCATACCTTCAAAAATGCATGACTTCTATTTCTATGTCGATATTAACAAATTTTTCAATTTTAGCAAAACGCCAATCAGCTTTTATTATCGTAAATTTAGATATTTTTAGGGCGCTCTCAGCTTCAGCTACTTATTGTTAGTTTAGTTTCGGTGTTGAACAATAGTGATGGTTAATTAATTAATAAGATTATATATTATATTAGTGTTGTTTTTTTTTACAGCACGTAGACGTCGTATGGGTCAGCTACCTCGTAACTATCTCGTGGGCTATTTAAGTGGTCTATAAAAATTCATAATAAAGCAAAAAAAAATTGCTGGTGTTCGCTTCATAAAAGCCACTTTGCAGCAGTGTCAGTCCAGCCGTGCTTCATTTAATTTTACTAAAAAAAATATATATATATTATAGCAGACTATTTATGTATATTTTCAATATGTGTCGTTATTTTATAGGTTTCAAAAAAATAAATAATAATTCTATCAAGTTCTCCTCTATTATTTTTAATTTAACTTTTAATCATTTTTGGAAATAGTTTGAATTTTCTAAATTCTAAACAGTTTATCACTGCCACCAACTCTGGGCTTTTTATACAATTAATGATAAAATTGAATTAAAATTGTGATAAACTTAAAGTTTGTAGAGGGTGAACTGATCTTTAGTTTAAGACAAATTAATAAATTTAGTAATTAGAAAAAATATGGAAAAATTGTAAATATTGTTTGCATTGTTAATATCTATTTTGTCAAGCTTTTAATGCATTATTATGATTATTATTATTATTATTACATAATGTAGTGGTGTAAATTTTAAAATATTTTCAAAAAAACACTTTGGTTTCTACAAAGTGTCAATGGAAAGAATTTTTTTTGTAAATTTTAGAACAAATTCAGGAGTAGATAATTGACGACCAAAATTTCTGTTTACAATTTTGCTAATTTCTCCTGATTAAACAAAAATATTTAATTGTTCATATGATAAAAATAAAAATTCGCACTTGCATCAACTATGTAGTTTGTAGCAAAAATCTTGTAATTCACATGAAATAAACAATTGATAAATTAGAAATAATTTATTGTTTATCCAGTCTACAAATTGGACTACGTTGTACCATTTCTAAATCGACTTTTGGTCCAACAAGATCTCTAATATTATTAATACGATATTTAATCATTGTTGGCCGTTCTAATGATAAGCCCCATGCAATAACTCTAACGTCTTCTGGTAGGCCCATTGGTAACAACATTTCCGGTCGGAATATACCAGAATTGCCAATTTCAATCCATCGATTCAAGCCAGAATGAAAACAGAAAATTTCCATACTTGGTTCTGTATAAGGATTATAAGCTGGTTTGAATTCTAATTCGGTTATACCCAATTTTTTGAAAAATTCGGTAAATATACCAATTAAATCACCTAATGTTATATTATAATCGGCTATAACACCTTCAACTTGACAAAATTCAGCTAGATGTGTTGCATCTAAAGTTTCATTACGGAATACTTTATCAATACTGAAAAGTTTAGTTGGTTTGAAACCGTTTTTGGCTAATTTATACAACATTCGAGCACTACAAGCAGTTGTATGTGTTCTTAACAGATTCTTCTGAGCTTCTTCTAATTTCCAATCATAACGATATCTAAATTTTTTTTTTAATAATTAATCATAATTATAATTATTCAACTAATAAATTTACCCTATTGAACTATAGCCACCTTCACTATGAACTTTTTTAACTCGTTCGATATAATCATTAGGAAATTTTTTACTAAATTTTGGTTCACTAATAAAAAAAGTATCATGAGCATCTCTAGCTGGATGCTGTTGTGGTTGGAATAAAGCATCGAAATTCCAAAAAGATGATTCAATATAGTTATTTGTTGGCATTTCTGTGAAGCCCATTTCTAAAAATATTTGTCGAAATTCGGTGCGTACCTTCAATAATGGATGTAAATAACCAGAATCTAATTGAACACCCATTGCATCGAAATTATATTCTTTAAATTTCAATGTCTTCCAATTGCCGGTTAATAACATATCACTAGTTAGATCTGTTTCTAATTTTTTTAAACTTGTTGTAAATTCTGGCCCTTTTTTCAATAAAAAACTTTTATCAACAATCTCCTGTATTAATTTACGCTTTTTATATTCTTGTATTAAATTATTTTCCAAGTTTGTTGAATGATTTGATGATATTGATTTTAGATTCAATTGGACTGAATCAACAATATTTGGAATTTTCTTTTTAACAATTGATTTACCAGTTGTTTTATCAACTAATATCCAACCGGATGACATTGCTTTACTGAAACCAATTTTTGCATTTGGTAATTTCATTATTTCAGATTGTTCAATACCATCATTTGGTATCGAATTATAAATATTTGCTTCATGACTACCATTTTCAACAAACAATTTTCCTTCATCAGTTAACACAAGTTTTTTACTAGTTTGTGGTTCGGCAATTATTAAATTACCAATCGAATGTATGCTATTTAATGCTCCAATGATTTTTTGATGATTTTCATTGAATTGTTCTGATAATTCCAGCGTATTTACATCACCAAATTGTGATAAATATTCCAAGATTTTCACACTTAATTCAGCCATTTTTACAAATAATTTCAATAATTAATAATAAATATTCGTAATTATTGTTATTATTTATATGAATACTTATAAATTAAATTAAAATCAAGTTAAATATTTCTGAAAATTGAGCCACGTGTTAACATAACCTAAAATTACATTATTTCCTATAAGTATTACCAATATAAAACATCACTAATAAAATACCACTATCAAGAATCTGAAACGTAACTCTATGTCGTCAATTTTGATAGAAATCAATTAACAAAGGATTTAATTCCTTTATCAATTTTTTCTATTTTTAATTACCATTGTTACGGTTTATTTACACAATTTAATTCGATTTTGGAAAAAAATGAAGGTTAAATTTTCAATTTGTTGATAACTAAATAAATAACTTTGATTTGAATGCAATTGAAACAATATAATTTCAATGATAATAGTAGTTGAGGCAATTTTTTGTTAATACATTTAACAGATATTTAATTCGATTTATTATACGTATCATATTCAATTCATTCTATGTAGGTGAACGTAATTATAGATTGTGAACAGTAGGTCATTTGAAGAAGAGTATAGATCCTCATATTTCTCCTGAACTTCATTTGTTTTCTTTTGACATTTTTTCATTGAGGTTATGTTGCAATTAAAGAAAATTATTCAATTTCAATTAATATATTTTTTTATTGTATTTGTGAGTTTATTGCATTCAGAATTTTGATGAATAAATATTATTTAACATTTTGTACAAGGTAAGGATCTAGTTTTTGAATTTTTTAACTAAGAAAATATAAAAAAAGTCATGTAAATTCAGCCAAATTCCTTCCAGTTTCTAAACAATTTTTTACGTTTATTCGAGTTTTTTTATAAACATCCCGTTCTGGTTCTCTTCTTACTTTGATATTTTTAGAATCGGCAAATATTAAAATAATTATAATTATTTATAATAGCATACAAGATAGAGTTATTTTGTAATTCTAATTGAACTAAAAATCATCAAATTTCGCTAATTATAGTGTTAAAATTAATTAGATTCGAGTCAAAAATTTACAGAACACGCATCAATCTAAAAAACTAAACAATTTTTGTTATAATATAATAGATGAGCAGACTATCACAAATTTTGTGTCTGTCTGTCTGTCTTTTCTAATTCAAAAACTCGTCTGTCGCTCTAAACCGAAACGATTGGGGGCATTGTGTTGGTTGAAGGAAGAGGCATTTTTCGTTTCAACCACACGGTCGCAACTCAAAGTTAGTTCGGCGAGGTCTTTCCAACTGTACTGATCATAATTTTAATTTTGTTTTATTTTAATCAAGTGAAAATTTTTAAAATCTCTCCTTTAAAACAAATAAATTACAAAAATTACGTCAATACACGTGCAATTTATATCGAAATTCTCGGTCATATTACACTACCGGTTCAAATTTCATCCAAGTGAAATTATAATCATAATTACAATCATTGATGATGATCACAATAATACTCATCAGTAATTGAATAAAATAACGAGATAAGATAAGGAATTTATGAAATATTAGAATTATGATTAATACCCTGTGTGTGTGCCTAGTGATTTGACGTGAATAATGTTGATAGATCGAAATTGTTTCAATTCCTTGACCTGAGAGTTTAAATTTTCAAACAACGTGTTTTGTAAAAGTGTACCTATGTTAATGTGTGTGCGAATTTTTTTGTTTGTTCATCATCCACTATTAACATCTTAGCCACGGAGTGGTTGTGTAAAATAATATAATGGGACATAAGAAATTGAAAATAATTATAAATTATGGCAAGAAGAAAAAAACTTTTAAAATTAATATTTGGTATATTATTAGGTTTTCTATTATCCCAACTATATTTAATTGGTAAATTAACAAATAATAATAATGATTTGTGTTCAATTAAAAATAAAAATCGTTTACCTAAACGTGAATTATTAGCTGATAATTCACCACCACCACCCGATAAAAATTTGATATTTGTTGGTGTTATGACAGCTGCAAAATATTTGAATACAAGAGCTAAAGCTGTTTATGAGACATGGGGTCGTAAAATTCCCGGTAAAACTGTCTTTTACAGTTCTGAAGATTCCTATAGTGATTATGTGCCATTAATTGCATTGAATGACGTTGATGATAGTTATCCACCACAAAAAAAATCATTTTATATGTTGAAACATATGTATGATAATTATATAGATCAATTTGAATGGTTTTTAAGAGCTGATGATGATGTTTATATACGTACAGATCGTTTAGAAGAATTATTACGTTCAGTTGATAGTACGAAACCATGGTTCATTGGACAAACAGGCCGTGGTAATAGTGAAGAATTTGGTTTGTTGTCATTGGAGAATGATGAGAATTTTTGTATGGGTGGTCCTGGGGTGATTTTCAGTAGGGAAACATTAAAACGTATAGCACCATATGTTGAACAATGTTTGAATAATGTTTATACAACACATGAAGATGTTGAATTAGGCAGATGTGTACGAAAATTTGCTGGAATATCATGTACATGGTCCTATGAGGCGAGTCAATGTATTTGTAATAATAATAAAATGAAGGCAAGAATTATTGAGAGGTGTTGGTTGCTTTAAGGGGATTCACATAATACTTTATCATAAATCAAAAATATATATATACTTATCACATTTATCACTATTGCACAGTAAATATTTTGTGCCAAATTCATTTTATCATAATGAACTTTAAAAGAGAGCAAAGGCTTTTGTTATCTTGAAACGATTCATAATTATAGTCTTGATCAACAGTAGACGACTATTTCATTCAATTCTCTAATCTTCAAAGTTAATAATTACTTGATGTCTCTTAAATAAACAGGCTGTCCAATTAACGATATTCTTTGAACATACATATTGAACTAATTAAAAAGTTTACAAATAACTAAAATACGTTGAGGGTAGATTGATGGATGGATATCCTATTATTAGATATCTTCTAAGAAATTGAAGATTTTATAAACACTATGCTTTGGTCGAAAAAAAAAAAGGGAAACAATTTTTGATAATTTGCATAATTATAGAGTTGGTGCCATAAAAAAAAATTGACCTTAAGTCTCTATATATTCGTATTCTTATAAATAGAAACTCATTTTGTTTAATTATTGAGAATTATCATAATTAAATTGATAAAACATGTTTGAAAATTTATAATTATTGTTCTTGTCAATTGTATCGTCCTGCGACATGATCAATATAAATCATTTTTGAATGCATTAAATATTAATCTTTTATTGGATCATGTACAAATTTGAAACTCATATATATAAAAAAAAAAATTGAACAAAAGTGTACAATTTCCTTGTTTCCATTTGAAATTTTTCTAGATTTTAAAATTTCGCAAAAGTGCGTCAATTTTTGATATTAGGCCTATCTTCTTATCAATATATTTGTAATAGATAGAAATCAGTTATAATTTCAATATTATTGTAATAAATGAATTCGCAGAAAAATCAGATTAAAAATATTTCTAGCAAATTTCAGCTTTCAATAAGAACTTTTTGGAAATACGATTGAAATCTTTAAAAACAAGCAAGATATTTTTCCTGATTGTTCCTACTATCTTATAATTAAGGTTTGTTCACATTATCTACAGTTGGGTAGATTCACCTCTAGAATTACACAATTATAGATAATTTCTATTGCAATATTGATAACAAAAAATTATATAATACTGTACAGTAGTGATAATGTTAAAAAATTCAATCTGATGATTTAATCAATTTTTTCCAGAACAATATTGATTAAATGTCATTAATAATTTGATAGACCAAAATATCAACTTTTTTTTATCATAAAAATGAATCAATCAAAAACGAACATCTCTCAAATTTTATTCAATATTTCCATCCATTATAATTATTTACAATTTACTGTATTAACGATAAGAATAATCAATTATATCATTGAGAATAATGTGGATCACTCGTATTTTTATTGAGTGTATTTTAGAATTTCTCAAAAGTCCTCTATAATTGCAATGTGAAGTACAATTGAAATAAAAATTATAGTCAATTATGAAAGTAAAGTTCGAAAATTTTCTTGAAAAAATACTAGTTTATTAATATTTAAAATTAGATTAACTACTTAGTGATTGAAATTGTCTCATTAAATATTAATAAACAAAACAATTTTCTTTGCAATCGAAATTACTTGAACGAATGAAGACCTCTTTCTATTTCAATTGTTGACTAATCCAATAATTTGATTGCCAGTCTGGCTTATATCGAATTAGTCAAGAGGAAAGAAAAAGATAGATTGAATAATAATGCGGATTCAAACAATCATTGTTATTTGGCCATTAATATGATTATGTTTATTTCAATTTTTCTATTATTATTATTATTATTGTTTTTTTTTTTTTTGAATAGATGCAAGTTATCCTTTATCATAATCAAAGTGGATCTGCAGCTTTCACAGGTGATCTTAAACAGAAGGAAGTCCATCGAGCGATCACCCTACATCCTGTCAAACAACCACAATATATGTATCGGCTGCATAAATACGTCAAGGTTAGAAAATAATATATAATTATACAAATTTGCTAAAGTTGTATATGGATAAATAATTATCATATTTGCATTCTGGACGTCCATTATTTGAATAAGCAATTATTTTTTGTTGTTGTTTAAATTGAACAATTTGCGATGCTTACATCTCGACTTAGAAAACGATCCGTTTTTTAGATGTAAACATTGCCAAAGTTTGAGAAAAGTTTCGAACAAGGATTGATCTTTGAACGGCATTCAAACTCCTTTTTTTTCTTTTATTATTTATAAAAGAATTTATTAATAATAAAACGACCAAAGAAATAAATAAAATACATTCTATTCTAAAATTGACTAATAAAGAGACAAAACTCTCTACAACTGCGAGCTTCCATTTTATGTAAATATTCTGGTGGACATATACCTAACTGTTTGAATTTTTTATTATTAATACTTTATAATGTTTGTAGTTGAAATCAGAGCAAATATTCTTGTATTTTCACTTAACAGTTGAATTTCAAGAAAAATTCTTCTAAATTTATATGAAAAAAATCTTATGACAAATTTTATAATCATATAAAAATAAAAAAAACAAGTTTTTATGATTATTTGGCACATATCCTACTATAAAAAACAACTTCAAGATATGAACTTTTGACTTTCTTAATTATTAACTCATTATAACTATGAAAAAATTCATTACGTCAATGCTAGAAGAACACAATTTACATATAATGTATATGTATATTTATTTTCTTTTCTAATTGTACGTAATAACGGGTGATCCCATTTAATACTGCCTTATATCTGTTCAATTGAAATTATAAATAATCTATAGGTTTGAATCATTTGTCTAACTGTGAATTAGGAATAAGGAGATGTTTCATTTTCTTAACTTTTCAATTGAAACGATTTAAATTTTATTGTTAACGGTTATTACTCTATTGATGATCATTTTTCTGGAACAGTCTATATCTAATGATACTTTTTTTTACTAGACGGAAATTTCGTAATTCGTTTTTTTCTATACGTTCAATTAATATTATTTTTTAGAATTTTAGTTACGGTTAGTTTGAGTTGCGGTTCAGCGATCATTGAAATTATTGTAATTTTTTTTGCTGTTATTGCAAATAATGCAGATATATTGAAAAAGTTATGTGGTTTTTTCCAACAGTTTCATAGGAGTTTCATTCTATTAAAATTTTTTGCTTCATTCCATTATTTTATAGATCGATTTTATAAATTCATTAAATAATATAAAAGTGGATCAGAAACGAGATTTTTTTTTGGTATATGGGTGTGTAATTATAATTTGGTTCAATTTAAATTCAATTTCCTTCCCAACCAAATTAATCAACCGATAATAATTAATATCAAATGATTTCTATTGGATGATTGTTAATTTTATGGGTCATTTATACCAGCTACTATGGTAACCTGTGCATGTGGACATTTACAATGGAACAAGCTGTAATTAAATTATGTAATTAAAATTCCTATTTGTGAATTTTTTAATTGTTGAATGAAATTACTATACAAAATATAGAAGGGAATTATTTTGAGTCAAATAATAAGAATTCAACAAAATTGCAACTATTTATAAAACTGCAGATAAATTACGATACATTTTCTAAACTCTTATTATTATTATTGTTTTATAGAGAAAATGAAATTTGAGGATATCCGCCATTTAAAATTAAATAATTTTCGTCCTTGCCTATTTTTGATTTCTTCAAACATTTTATAAGTTTCTGGTTAAGTTTTTCTTTTCTGTTGTTTAATAAGAAAACTATAAATTTGTAATTTCCGGTTTATTGGCAAATAATCAGGGAAATTAGGTCAGATTTCGTGTCTGCATAAAATTTTTTTTTGCTAGAATAAATATACAAAACTGCCCACTATTAGTAAGAAAAATCTAAAAGAAATAATTAATAGTTATCTTCTATTGGTCCAAACATTCCCAATATTTACAGGAAAAATTGAGCGAAATTTTTTGATTGTAGGAAACAAAATATTGAACCGAAAATCTAATTGATTATATAATGAATAGATAAAGGATATACAATTCTAACTATAGCAACAAAGATTGTGATACAGCGGTTCTTCCTGTAAATAGAAGAGATATTTGGACTTGTTGTCTTGAATGGGACATTCGATACCTATATTCACTTAACAATATTGATAACCTTCACATTTGGATTATATATTTAAATATAGACTTTATAAGATGAAAACTAATGTGTACATTATGTAATGTAGATATTCTTGGAAACAATAATAATTTACAAAATAAAATCTATTACAGGGACTCAAAATTCAAGATTATCAACAAGAAAGTATTAAAATACATCGTGATATAGCTTTATCAATGGCTGAATTAGGATATCGTCGAGAACGTTTAGAAAATGTTGAATTAACAGAAAATTTACCGTTGTTTCCAGATCGGAAAGGTACCGATGATTATCTAGGCGACATCACCTTCTTAGGTAAAACAAATACAAATACAAAAAGAAAATAAAAAAAATTGAATCACCCGTTATACTCAACTTTCTCTTACTCACTTTCTTGAACTATGACACAATCTTTTTCAATTTGCAATTCTCACAAAAAAAAAATATCGAAAAAAAAACCAATACAGATGGAGTTTTGAAACATATGGGATAAATTGATTATGATTGAATTCATTTCAAATGATAGTGATATTAATTTTGATTTATTCTGACAACGAATTGTGCAATAAATTTAATCAATTATTTTATTCAAATTAAATTTAATAATAATTGTAGGTATGCCACAAACTTTAATACGTTACAAACCATCAACATTAAATGATGTACTTGAATGGGAATTTATATCGAAAACATTATATTCACATCGTGATTTGAATCCTAGACGTAGAATTGGTACATCATTGAAAGAAGGTCTTTCTGATGTTGTTCGAGATGTATGTCTAAATATTTCTTGATAATAATAATTATTATTAATAAAAACTAATCAAAATAATTTCTAGATAATGGAATTAATTAATTCATATTCGAAACAAAGAGGTCGTATTATTGATTTTAAAGAAATTTTATATGGATATTGGCGTTTAGATCCTCTACATGGTGTTGATATAATTTTAGATCTTTTATTAGTTTATCGTAAATATCGAGGACATAAAATGACCGTACAAGTACGACGACATGCTTATATTCAACAAACATTCACAGGTAAATAGAACAACTACATAACATTCCAAGAACATCAATAATTTGTTTGAATTCCAAAAGTTATCTTATATCTTGGATTGACTTTATTAAACAAACCATATGAGATAAAACATCATTTTATATTTTTAGGTATAATGATAAAGGAAGTGAAAGATTTCGATTTTCCGAATATTCTACAAAATCAACAACAATCATCATCTTCATCATCATTAACACCAACAATGATGCCAGTACATCAACAAATAATTCATCATGTAATTTCAACATTTCAACAAAATCTACAACCAATTTTCCAATTGAATACAATAATAACAAATCAATATAATAATTATGATAATAAAAATCAAGAACTGATAAATTTCATTTTACCGTTAAGTGGTCGTTATGAGACTGTTAAACGTTTTTTGAAAATTTATGAAAATTATTGCATAAATCAACAAGATAATGCTCATTTAATTATTGTTTTATACAAAAGTGATGAGTTTGATAAAACGAAAATTTTAATTGATAATTTGAAAGATCGTCACAAAAATTACCGTATTGATATAATTGAAATTCTGAATGAAACATTTACAAGAGCTAAAGCTCTAGAATATGGTATCAAATTATTGAATAATGACGACTTAATGGTTTTCATTGATGTTGATATAATATTTGATAAGAAGAGTCTTCAACGATTTCGTTTGAATACAATTAAGAATAAATCAATCTATTTTCCAATCGTTTATAGCCAATATAATCCCAAATTACTATCAAATCAATCTTTTAATGATTTTCCAACAGGCGAAGAAAATTTCGAACAATTTATTAACGAAGATAATGGATATTGGCGACAATTTGGCTTTGGTATTGTCAGTTTATATAAAGATGATTACAAAAATTTAGGTGGTTTAAATTTATTGATAAATGGATGGGGTATGGAAGATGTTAATTTTTATGATAACGCAATTAAATCAAATTTATTGTTAATAAGATCAATTGATCCTGGTTTAATACATATTTATCATCCTGTTAATTGTGATATTAATTTAGATCAAAATCAAATGAATATGTGTATAGGAAGTCAAAGTAATACATTAGGATCATTAAAACAATTACAAAAAATTTATAAAAAATATCAATATTTATTTAGGTAGCGAATTTTATTTTGTTTTGTAATTTTTTTCTATGTCTGTGATTACGCTAATTTTAAAATCATTTCGCATTTGTTTCTTAGTAGGTTTTTGCTCTTAAATACAAGTTCCTGTTTTGTCTTTTTTATCACTATTATTTGTATTTTTTTTTAGAAAACAATCTCAACTGGCACTAGTTTTTTTTTAAATTGTTAATTACATGACAAATTAATTATTGAAATTTTGTACTGATACTCTTTGTAATTATCGAAAATTTGCCATAATTCTAGATTTTAAATAAATTTTTCTTATTTTTAAAGGCTTTTATTCTATCTACAATTGAAAATTTGAGAGAGATTTACAAATGAAATTGACAACTTTAAAATCAATGTTTTAAGAACTGATCTTATAACTAATAATTGTATTTTGAATTATTAATTATTAATATAATAATTAATTTTTATCGAATATTTAGTAGATAGAGCTACAATAAGATTACAGCCCTATTAAGTCGCCATCTATTATCTCTAGTGTAAACTATGAATTTTTAATTTTTGA
>JAZBGZ010000530.1:11224-39501 GCA_037414795.1 Stenodera caucasica | reverse complement strand
CTAGAATTGATGCGAAAAAATTCTACTTCAAAAAAAAAACTTCGATTGCAATCAATTTTTCAGGAACTTGAGCTTCCGATCGCGCAAAAGCTGTGGGTGTTGTAGAAATTTCTACTCCCTAACTGGAAGAGGAACATTTATGAATATGACGATTGATGAATCACTTTTTCAAGAATTAGAATTTTCCGTTGGCGAAAGAAGAACTATCAAAGAATGGATTGTTACATATTGCCTCATAAAACTAGATATAGAGGACCACATCAACTCGATTGAAAAAGCACAAAGAAGAGAAGGCTCATCATCAATCCTCAGGAACTAGAATTGATGCGAAAAAACTCTTACTTCAAGAAAAAATTTCGATTGGAATCAATTTTTCGGGAACTTGAGCTTCTGCTCGCGCAAAAACTGTGGGTGCTGTAGAAATTTCTATTCCCTAACTGGAAGAGGAACATTTATGAATCAGACGATTGATGAATCACTTTTTCAAGAATTGGAATTTTCCGTTGGCGAAAGAGATCGAGTGTTTTACAATTTCATTTTTTCGATCTCCTTTTAGGTTTAGTTTCCGTGTTTTATGAAAGTAGGCTGTCCATTAATATATATAGTCGACGTCAATCATTCTGATTTGGAAGATCCACTATCGTTCGAAGATGAATTGCAAAGTGAGCGTCATTCATTTTATAAACCAACTTAACCATATCGATTTTGCAAACCAATTATGACCATATTTATATCGAATGAAGTGCATCGGAGACATAGTCAATTTTGGCGCAGCTTCGCAGTTATTGTTTCCACTGCAGCACATCATTTTTTCTCTATTTAGGGGAAGGGGATAAGTTTAGTGATCGATTAGAGTTAATTCCTTGAATCCCGAAAGACTCAACTATTTTTTGTGTTTGTTGTTGATAAAAATTGCGCTTCAGTAATTAAATACAATTATAAATCATCATCATCGATTATTATCCAATTAAAATTTTCATTAATATTAGATGGATAAGTTAGTTTAATTGATGCCTCAACAGTTGTAATAATCGAAAAATTACGATAACGGTTAAATTATCTCTTCTTGGATTGGGTAACTGTTTCTAATAAATCTATTTTTATTATCAAATGAATGCAAATCACCTAGAGAGTTGTTTTATAAAAAAAAAATCCACTTCATGGACAGAATGAACAATTAAAACTCAACTTCAAACTCGGCTTCATTCGTTATAATTACTAAGAAAAAAATATTACGTGAGCGCACGGTTGAAGTGAAACTTCTTTAGTTTTAATTGACCATGAAAATTAAAATAATTAAACTGATACTTATATATGCGCAAGATTTTTTCGCTAGCTATCATTTTTTTTTGTTTATTGCCGTTGCTTAGCAACACATGATGGCTAGCAAAAAAGAATTGTCTTTTAGTAACGCAGGAAATAAAAATGATGACTAGCGAAGAAGTATTGTTTCTTAATAACGGCAGTAAATGATGTTTCATGTTTGAATTCCGTTGAAGGTCATTCCAATTCACTCTCGCTATAGAAGTTTCACTTCAAAAATAGTAAAATAGTTTTCAAGGGTTCTAATGTTTGGTTAAGTGTAATAGATTGGAAATGAATTGGAAAAATTGATATAGACAACAGTTTTGTTATAACATTGTTGTTTAATAAAACAAACATATAGGGATGAAATTATACAATAATTATATACAAAATTATAATTAGAATATCCACAAATTCTACATCAGCAATATTCTATGCGAGAGGCTATCTCAATCTCGATCTTCATTATTGTGATTAGTCATCGTTCGCCAAATGTTGAGGTGATTCGAAATATAATTAATAATTTGGGTGTAAAATTGAGAAATTGTCAAAAATTCAAAATCTGTTAAAAATTTTGTGCAACGAAATGTTGTGTATCAAACGAATACATAAATGAACTGTCAAAAATGGAGATCTAGATCGAGACAAGACTGAATACCACCAATTTAGCCGTACATTATTTTCATTTGTTATTAAATATCACTCGCTGACAATTCTCACAATTTCGAAAATAATATTTAATTTGTGAATTATAAATTAAACGACTTTTGGGCTAGTTGGTCCCATAGCCTTTTTATATATATAAAAAGAAAATACTGACAATAAAACCAATGAAAAGCTCAAATTTTACAAAAACCGGAATTTTCTGGGAAAACTGGACGCAATTCCAAAGCCGGACTCTTTAGTTTCTTATTTAATTTTGACGCTAGTTATTTAGAGACTTTTAATTAATATTTTGATTAAACTTGATTTAGTTGAAATTTTTTAAATTTTGTCAATTATTTGCGCTTACTTCCATCTATTATTCTATGTATATTTATATTTGATTTGGGGGCAGTTATTTACCACATCTAGGGGAAAAATCTCTAAATAACGATATTTCCATGAATTATCTACGACAAATACAGAGAGAAATTGAAATATTTGTGTTTTTTTTTATGATTATTCTTCTATTTATGGTCGCTGACGTAGGCGGTTGATGGTAAATCGCTATAAATGCCACTTGGACCTTCATTACTGCAAACGGAATCTTCCGGCGTACGGGACGGCTCGGCTTCCGTTATTTCTTCTTGCTGTTGATGGTGTTTTTGTCGATTTTTACCATGAAGATTCTGGTGATAAACAGGAAAAGATCAAGTCTCTCTAACTCCTCACAAATAAACATCACAATGTATGTGGTTATGGTGAAGTGATATTTATTGGCGATCGTGCATCATATCAACGTTTCGTAATAATGATAATGATGATGATGATAGTAATAAGAATAACAAAAACGTGACTTACCTTTTCTCTACTTCCTTTTTTCTGTGCATGCAAATTAATATCAAATTAGGTTATTTCGTTAGATAACAGTAACTGTAATAATAATAATAATAATAATGATAATAGTAATAAAACAACGATATGTGTTCTGTTCTGTATTGGTTTAAATTGTTTTACATGTCTTTGTTACGGTTGCGATAATGTTTTTGTTCAAATTGAAAATACCTGTAAGCTAAAACGTCGATGTTGGGCCTTCCGGCCACCTCTCCGTTTCGATATGTGCGGATTGTCACGACAAATCGTCTTGCTTTTGAACAATTCCAATTGTAAATAGAGCCGCTTCAATTCAGCCCGTATATCATCAGGACTCATATCGGCCAGAGTTACTTCACCAACATCAACATCACTATTATTCCCGGTTAGCGGACCATGTGCATTAACATCCTAATTAATTCAAACAAACACACGAAAATCAACATATATAGAGGTCTAATTCTAGGATACGGCGAATGGCGCACCGCCCAGCACACCGGCACAAATTTCTATAATCTATATACTTTAACATCTCAAATAGAAATTTTGACTTAAGTTGTAAATCATTTCAACAATGGGACTAAACCGCAAGCCTAAATATCATAAAACAATAAATCAAAAAAAGGCCAGCCGTTCGAAAATCTAAGCAAAGGTCCCTTTTTGTCAGGTAGAGAAATTTTAGTTTGGGATTGGGAATCCCCAAATTTCTCTAGAATTGACAAACAGGGACCATTGCATAGATGGTCGAACGGCTGGCCTTTTTTTGATTTATTGTTTTATGATATTTAGGCTTGCGGTTTAGTCCCATTGTTGAAATGATTTACAACTTAAGTCAAAATTTCTATTTGAGATGTTAAAGTATACACGATTTGATGTGCGGTGCGCCATTACAACCGACTCGTAAATCGAACCTTGAATGCATCAACTGGTATCCGACACGAATATTCCTGGGCTAATGATCGTACTTGTTTTTGTTGATACCAGAATTTCGGTACAAAAACCAAAATAAGTGTCAAACTCGTTGATAATTGCGTACGTAAACAGTAAATAATCAGAACATGATCCGGATGTAATTTCGGCAATAATAGAATTCTTGCTATATAAAATAATGTACTGATGGCCAATTCGATACTGATTGCAGCACATAGAAAATTTCGCTCCTGTAAAACAATCAAATTGATGAAAACGTGACGAATTTCCACCACAAATTGGTGTTGTATATGTTATTTTTCTTGACGTATATTTGGCGGATGGTGATAAATGATTGTACGTACAATAGAAGACGATTAAATGAGGCCCCGTTATAGAGGGTGAAAATGATTTTCGGCCTGATCGATGTGTCAGTCGGTATTTGAAACGGTATAACCGAAAATATAGATGGTTTCATTGATTTAGCATGATTCAAGATCAAATCTTTTGAAAGAAAACTTTAGAATAATTTGAGAGAAAAATATCGTTATTTTCCGCAGGTGGGTTCTGTGACCGTTCAGCGGACTATAGAACACGCTGAATTATTATAATCTTTTACATTCGTTTTTTCCTGAGCAGCGCTAAGCGAAAATCTAATAAGAAAACTGGCGGATTTATCTTAGGAACACAATTATTTGGAGCGAATGCGTCTTTTTACAAGTCTCAAAGAACCGCACAAAGACTGGAAAATTGGGGAGTTCTATGTAGCATTTTCAATATTAAGCTCGCAGAAGATGGAAACGATCTAGATTAATAATAATATAACATTAATATATAGGGTGTTCGATAAATGTCTGGCCCCAATACTTCGTTAATCCAGGCGATCGACTTCTAGCTTACACAATTTCTCAATACTAAAAGAAGTCCTGAATTAAATCCCGGAATGCGAATTAAAAATGGACAAAATCGATTTTTTTTCACTTCCTTGTAGAACAAAGAAGTGAAAAAATTCCAGATCCGACGATGATCATTTCGGTTATTCAAAGAACGAAAAACATCAAAGCGACATTTGAACAACAAAATGCATCTTTTCGCTAAGCCGGAAATAATGAAAATTCATGCAGTATTTACTCGAATAAATGACAGTAGAAGAAATCAATATTTGCTAGTTCATCTCTTCTGTGATTTGTGCGTTCACTTAAATCTAGCCTGATTTGGAATTATAGTCGGTTCAGGTTTGGAATTAAATGCCCGACGCTGTCACCACATACGAGGTGGCTCCATCTAGCGGATGCAAGAATAGGTGCTATTTTGGTGGGGACTGTTGCTGGACAGCTTGTAAATTCGAGCGCAACATATGCTGTTTGCCTGGTTCTAGACTGAATTGTTTACTTTATTAGACATTGTGCTAATCAATATTTGTTTATATATAAATGCACATAATCTGTTAGTATTAATAGTTTGTCTTTATGAATTTGTAGAGGATTATTTCAAGTATCAAACTTGACTTTATAACGGAATTATCTCTCTACGATTTCACATTTGATCGGCTAAACATTTAAATTCAACATTACGAATTGTGGTTGAATAGTAATGTAATGGATAGATGGTCAGTGCCGAAGAAAAGGATTGTGATGGATGCTGTCCGGAAACTAGCCCGACAACCTTATTGTTCTCTGATAAATTGACTTTACAATAGTTCTGTTTGTTCAACAGAAACTCTCTATTATTCTATTGTAGTATTTGATAAAAATTTGTGAAAAAAAAACACAAAACTACTCACATGAAACTGTGTCCTTGCATTTCTGCTAGCATAACTTAAATGTATCCCAAATATCAATATAACCAATTCCCCAATTTCTGTCACATAATCCCACCAAAGCGGCTTACAATCTTGATAATGCAGACCATCTTGCGTTACACCATTATAAAGTAAACTATAATTTTCTTGCATGAAATTCAATGTAATCGATGTGTAAGCTGCCATATACGCCAATACTGACATTATCATAATCCATAGATATTTGAGTAAATCTGTATCTTTAACGATCCATCTATGGGCTTTTCTGGTACGAAACTCGATCAGATGACGATATAGCTTCAATATAATTGCACCATAACATATGATGAAGCCAACTTCACGGGCCCATGGTTCAAATAAACATTGGATAATTGATGGTTCGAAGAAACGAATCACAACCTGAACATTTAACGGAGAATTAGGTAGTAATGGGCAAAAAATTTCAAGATTTTACCGTGCTATACAGAATGATGATTCCCAGTAGGATGGTCTCCAAAATGGTCCACATACCCGACGCAATCGACTGAAATTGTACAAAAACATTGAGGAAACATCATCGATTTAGACTAAAATAGTGGAATTTACTTTGGTTTTGCGCTGTTTGAAAACGACCAAGGCCAAAATCAAAGTGATCACCATACAGCCCAAATGGACGCTTATTATAACTGTTTTCAAATAAACATCACGTTTGGCCATACATATTCCATTCTTCTCGCATAGATCACAGTCGGACGGACACGGTAGACATCTAGAAAACGATGACGATTTCACACGAATTAATTGAGTTTTGTTCGAACTTGGGGCTCAGTCGTGACTTGCATGTTTTCACGTTTCCAACATCTTGGAAATATTAAACGAATTGAGTTGGGAAAATTCGAGCATTTCGCCAATTTCCTGCTCTCTTTGATAATCGAATATTGCCGATCGACACGTGGCAATTTTCTTGGAACAGTCTCGACAATCAATATTAATTCATACACGAAACTTTTGCAATTTCACCAATTAACGAGCTCGAACGAATATTCGAAGAATTCATTACTGTCAGTAGATCAAAGGCTGTGGAGCAGGACCGTTCTCAGTTTTAATTATTAGGCAAGCCTCCGAAGCTGCTGCTCCAAGGCCGGTCCTGCAGTCTCGTAAATTCTGCTTGACACACTCCCAACTAATCGATTTCTTGTCGCAAAGTTTTAATCTCGAATTACCGAAACAACTCGTTGGAGTGTTGAAATTGTATGAAGAGATTTGACAGAGTTCGACAATGAGAATAGAAAAGATCAAGAGAATTTTGCCATTAATTTCGAAAATTGACGCGAAACTATGTCGAAACGTAGTCTATTAAAACGGTGCAAATATTCAATATTGAATTTGTTCAGAGAGGCTTGAAATTAAGCCCCATTTAGCCATCCAATACCTTTAAGTCATCATATTTCATAACAATGGGAAAAATTGATCGGAATTTGGATGAGTTTCAACGCGACAAATTCTAATACAACACTCAAGATTTCTATAGTCAAATTTTCTAACATAAATAGTCGACGATAATGGATTCCGTTTGGGAATATTTAAACATTTTTCGGCAATGCAACTCAACAAGTTGAATTAGTTCCGTCTAACTTGTTGCTTCTTGCACAATCGACACAACTACTCCGATAAATTTTGATGTGTTCAATTGTTTCCACTGTATCATTGCACTATATCACTATTGATATGGAGCTATTGTTGGATTGAGAATATGAAAGATGAGGGTAAGCCACGTAGGCCGTTCAATATTCTCACGAATCATTACAATAAATATGGCGTCGATGTTATACGGGTTTTTATGGATTCGATTGAAACGAAACGAAATATTGTCGTTTCCACAATATTGCGATAAAACTGGAAAGCTACATAAAAATATACTTACTGTGGTGAATCGACAAATCCGTTTTCAATATCCTCGCCGGGGATCCCCCGCCATGTAAAGTTGGCTAAAGGGTGGTAGAAGCCGTCACGGCACATACATCGATAACCACCCCGTATTTCGCCGAATTCAAGCGCCGGAACGCACTATAACGACAACAATAATAACGTTGAATTACAATCGAATTCGTGATAATAAAAGAAATTGAGAAACTGTAATTGGGCTATTTCAGTTTAAGTGGCAATTCTCGGTGAATTTAATGCGAACTCAACTGTTTTCGGCAATAAAATTCACAAGAACTGTTACTAGATCAGTAAGCATGTGGATTCAAATTTAATATCAGTTAGATTCGAACAAATATGATGATTTTCCGCCAAGGGATTATTTTCAAACAGATTTTTCCCGCCGTGTAATTTTCTCATTAATCACGACAGTTCCCCTATTTCTTTGTCGTTGTTCCATTAAGCGTCGATCAATCCATACCGGTTTAATATTGGATAAATATTTGATCGAGCCCATTAAAAATTCATTAGAATTTGATCCCGTTATTGGTGAAAATTCAATCAAACCATTAATAAATTGTGAATTGTAATTTGAAAAATAGAGATTAGTTGTTGATTCGATTATCGGACTTACATAAGTGGTTGTCTCGTCGCATTTGTGTCTGGCTTTGTAAATTTCAATCAATTGATCATTACATTGACTCATTACCATACGATAGAACCATATAATTGTGATGTTGCTATCTCGACGTCTATAACCATGTATCCATTTGTTGCGGAACAATTTACAATCTTTGAAAGCCGGCAGCCAACCATCATCATCATTAATATCCCGACTGCGCTCCCAACTCTTCCAAAATCCGTCAATATCGCCGGTATAATTATCGAATAGTCTTACACCATGGCCCGTATTCAACGCGAAAATTCTCTCGTTCGACGACACGAAAGCTATACCAATAATTAAGCCATTCCCTCGTAGAATTTCCAGCGCATTTGTCGTATTCAATTTCAGTTTCGTTGAATTGATCGCTGCAACGTCCAAACTGTTATCCGGTATCGGCTTTGAGAGAAAACGTATTCGACAATATTCATCGTCGTTATTATTATTGCCGGCATTTACAGTCACCAAAAGTAAGAAAAGGCCAATAGCTTCGATCATACCGTCATTATATCGTTTGAAACTTCACGTTTGTTGAGGGAAACCTGCAAAATGCGAAATTCAATCAGAATCAGCGATAGAAATGAATTTAAAATAAATTTCGCCCAATAATTGAGCCCGATAAAAATTTGGTGGATGCGCCGGGCGAAACTCGACTCGCCCACATTTATAACGTTACACATCGTATTTGATCGACGCGAAATAACAACAGGACGATAAAATTTAATTGTGGCCATAAAAATATGGGCTTTTCGTCAAGTTTTATATGTGGCGGCAAAAACGGCATCCGGTTTGCGCGATTTGGAATACTCGAAATTTCACTGATAAATATTGAATAATATTTATAAACTGACGTATCTATTTTTACGAAACGCGAAAAACAATATATTAAAAGAACGACATTGATGGATGGATTTCGTGGAAATACCATAAAAGAAATTGAAATATAGGTTCAACGTACCTTTTATTATTAACTACAATTCATCGAGGGTGAAAAATGGGGAAATAGATGATAACCAACAATATCGACGCAATCTATACTGATTAATGAATAAAATCACAATTGACGTCGTTATTAATAAGTTGTTCGACTAAATTTGGCCGTAAAGACGAATATGGAAGACAATGATAATAATAATTGGCAAAATCGATTCGGCACGAATTAATTTCGATTCAAATTGGTAATTTTATTATTAATTCCATTAACACTTTCCTATGTGCGTTGGGTCTAATTTAATTATTCCCAGTTCGGATTTCCATCACGGTCAGCTTGATTTTAGCTGAAATTTATATGAGCGAGTCCTAAATACAATATAGAATTCCGTATTAGCCTTGACATGATGCATGCCTCATAATTTTATCGGATAAATATTTATATGATAATTTGATCGTGTGCTAAATTTAATTGTCGGAGCATTCCAAAATATTTATACCAAATCTTTCAATTGTTTCCTCTATTTCACAATGTTAATGATGATGATTTTGGTGAGAGGTGAAGAATGTTTGTGGGTGATTGTATTTGTTTCAATAACAAATCGACCGTATAAAATTAGAAATGCATTTAGCGGGATAATTGCATTCTAGGTAACGAGGAAATGGAATTTTCATCAAATTCAGCTTGTTTATGTGTTATCGTTATGTAGGTGGTACACGTGTACAATTCCAGTTGTAATTACCTGGAGTTAATGGACAATGGAATCCATTTACAAGCGGGCTTTTCGAGAGAAATTTATTGTTTTTACATGGCTATTATTCGAGTTGCTGGAAGTAATATGTTCTGACGTTTTTTTTTTTTTTTGATTTATTCCCGTATATTTTTTGCAATATTTGAATATCAAAGATCGGCCTCGAAACAAACCTAATAATACATATGAAATCACTTTTTATGAAGTTCTATTGTAAACAAAGTAATATAACTGATTTTACTATTGTTATATTTTCGGGTTGTTGATAAACAAGGAACAGACAGTTGGGAAAAACAGGATAAAAAAAACAGGGACTCATTGGAAAATATAAAGGTACAACCATCAACAATAAGATTTTTTTCAGAATAACGGTTGACATTTTCATTGGTGGTGGAAAAAAAAAAATTTTCGAAAATTATACTCGAAAGTGAGGCACAAAATTAGAGAATTAACAAATAAATTGCTAAAAAGCGTGAAGTATGAATAAATGTAAAATTCAAAAGAGGAATTCGCGATGGGAAATTTCAATTAAAAGATGAGAGATTCTGATACGAAGCTCGAGAATAAATGTCAAAAATATTCGAGAGCCATTGGAAAATATGCAGTTACAATTTTCTTCCATACCCTACAAATAATTATATCCCTTATCTCAGAATAACGATCTACTAACGGTGCAATGAATAAAAATTGGAATTTTCACAATAAAAATCTTTTAACTGGAATATCCAACTTAGAATATTGCGAATTTGGAGGAAATTTCGAAGACGTTGGAATTCGAAGGAAATTGGCCCAATTCAACATACGAGAAGACATTGAATTGTCTCGACAACGGGAAATTAAAAAATTGCAGAAAATAATCTAAACAATCAAATTGAAAATCATCGAGAAGTCCGAAAAACGCCTCGAACAACAACAAATTGAAATTTCATCCCCATAAAGTCGAGTGGAAAATTAAGAAATGGAAATTCTGGTGTAAGTTGAACTTTCCGGAAAATTGTGCTCGACCGGTGATAATAAAATACTGAAAAAAAAATGTCGGGAAGTAGATAAAGAAAATTGAGAATCAATAACGTGGAACGTGCCTGAAAATTCCAACAGGAAGATGAGAAGTTCTGGTGTGAAAATTGAGAATTTCCATGAAAGTACTGCTAACAATTCAGCTCGAAATATTGGAATTGTTGATGGAAGGAAAGAAGGAGAATTTCGTTGAGTTGATAAAAAAATTGGGCACAAACTCGAAACAATATTACGGCAAATCCGCCCCTAAACTCGTCATAAAATGCGATTTTTTTAATGTCATTATTATTCATTTTAATGAGCACTTAAGCTGCCTTTATTGTTAATCCTGCTATAGTAAATCCTCTCTAACATCCATTCCACGTTGTCCTTTTTTTATTGCTACCAATCTCGAAACATAATAAAATCTACAAAACCCAATCAATTGGACAGAAACAAAGATGACGATTGCATTACAGAATACCGATGATGATAATTTCATTTTCCATCCAAAGCGTTCTACTTTCGGTTGTTTTCAGTTAGATTTTGTTATTAAAAACGAGCTGAAGAAGAAACAACAAACAATAAACAAGAATAAAATAAATATTTTTCGATCATTTTTCACGTAAAACAAACATTTTTGGAGAAAATAAGAGACCCAGTAAATCTACCGATTGTTATAGAAATATTCGGCCATATTGAGGTCAGATTTTTAATTTCGCTTTCCCAAATATATAAACACTTGCCCGTTTGAAAAACTGGAGAAAATTGGCAAATTTCCATCAAGTAGAATGCGTCTACAGATATATGGAAATTGAAATTCACTACTAAATTGTTGTCGTTATTGCCAAGATTCTTGAAAAGAAAACGGCCATAACGAAAATATTACGAGTTATTCTAAAAACGCAATTTATAAACATTGTGTGGAAATAGACGAGATATAAGCGACTAAAAATCATAAATCTTGATTATCAACATTTCCAACATCGATCATATTCAATTGACGTTCATGTTTTTATCTATAAACAAGATCGACCTTTTTCCCCATTTATAATTTGACATATTGATTTTCGACGAATTACGGGGAGGAAAATATCGAAATCACTAACGAGACGCCTGTTATAAAAGTCGTTATATTCAAATCGACCACTTACGCTGCGAAAAACCGAGTTTTCCGAGACAGAAAACGCCACTCTACTTGAAGACGCTTTCCAGAAAGTTCACAACAAAGCCCATTTATCTCGCAAATTATAATAAGAACGAGTAGTTGGCTGACACAACAATATGAAATGGAACGAGAAGATAATTAGTTGCGTGTCTTTGTGCATTTTAATTAAACGCAACTTAAAACCATCCTCATCTTCACGTGAAGGTGACTCGCCTCGATTGTTTGATTATCAAAATTCGCTACAATTACCGTCAATCAATAATAATCGATTCAGAAACGTTGATAATGAGAAAAAATCGAGGCGCGATTAACGTAAAAATAGCGAGATTCTCTAGGCAGTGGAGATCGATACAGCTTGGCTAGGAAGGTTGAATTATGTAGATGATCCGGAGCTTGAGATACAAAAACAACGATTGAAAATAATCGGATTGTCGACCTTGTTGAGGATATAATAATCGTATTTGTTAGTCTCAAAATTTGGCGGAATTCTCTCAGTTTTTTGCTTCTTTAATTTGTTTGGTAAATATCGACGAATATTGGGATCGACTAACGAGCTTTTTCCGCAGAGATATAATATAATTAAGTTTCGCTTTTTCCCCATAATTCAGGCGTCTGTTCCAATTATTGTCAAATTCCCCCTGCATAAAACAGATTATAATTGCAATTTCACCCGATGGACACTTCCAATTCAAAATCCATAATTATTTCTATTTTTAGAAGCTTTTTCGTAAACAAATTCGTTGAGTTTGTGTCGTAGAATAACAGAGATCAAAGAAATGTTGCAATTGGCAAAAAATTCGTATTGGAGACCGGAAAAAATTACAAGTATCGATTTTGATTATTTCATGACAGTCATCACAACAGCGAAAAGCAGACAATTTAATTAATTCTTGTTCTGGTTAAAATTGTTTAGATTTTATCTCGAAATTCTAATGTATTCAATTAGTCAAACATTTATCGAACACGCAATAATTCTAATGGGGAAAATGCAAGTCATATTGTTGAACAAGAAATTGATTTTTGATAGAACAATTTGATTTATCACAGAAACACACGATATTTCAATAATAAAACTATTAAAAAAAATGGGGAATTCCATCAGAATGAAAGGGGGATTGAGGCTAATGTTCTGTGTTGGGCAGTATCTTGGGCTCGATCTGCATTATAGCGAATCACGCGCTGTGATGTCCTCTATTCAAGGTCACAGAACAACAAGATGAAGGACAAGTCCAATTTTTATTCACTCGAATTTCGGATATCTACGTGGGGATGAAGACCACATTTGAATACTTTTATTGATCAGTTTTTCATTGACAAAAAATAGAGATCGAGATCGTTGAGAGTCGACAATGTTCCGAACAAAAAATCTGAAGAAATGATTCGCGAACTAATGGCGGATGGGTCAATGAACACTTGATTTTAAAGCAGAGGTTCCGAAATTGTTGAAACTCTGATTCACCCAACTATTTGGCGATTTTCGGGAAAATTGCTAATTGAATGAAAACACAATTACGGACCAGAATTCGACAACAAATTTGAAGGATCTTAAAAGTTGTTGCGACCCTTAAATATTTGCGCAAAAAATTGGGAATATTGTCCAGTTCTCGACAGGCTCTCATCGAAACTCCAGAAAACTTGTGGACAAACACAAATATAGGAGAATATTCGAGAGAATAACCAAACTTGAATAATTCAGCAAAAAATTGAGATAATCTCAATTTTCAGTTTCAGCCTATTATCAAATTATCAAGTTAATAATTAATTTTTCCATCAATTTCCAAATTGAATCATTACGGATTCGATCTCCAAGCTTATCGTAGCCCGAAAATAATTCGTTCGTTTATAAGAAACTTTTATTAATTAAGCTTTGAAAAATTGACACAGAATTAATTCGAAATTTTCCAAATAACTCAATATCCATATTTATGACGATTCGATTCTGTACTTTAATTCGACTAAAATTTTCCGACCCACATATTTAAATTTTCTAAACAATGGATCTACAACAGTGTCCTGCATTTGTTATAAAAAATGAGCGTTGGTGTTTGTCGCCGATTCCGTCTGCAAGGCTTCAGTTGTCGAGATCGACAAAAAAGGAAGTTGTGCTGAGGGCGGAGGTGGCGTCTTTGACCCGGAAAATATGACAGTTCGAGTATCTGAAATCTCTTCGTCATACACTCGAGAAACCATTTCGCAACTTACACTTACTTAATGACAACAATTCGACATTTACAAAACGAATAGAAAATGGGAAATGTGAAAAATCGACAAACCAGACAGAAATCATTCTCTGTACAATTCAATAATTCACACCCTAACATTTCCCTTCAATATAGAACTTAATGTAGTTTTCAATCAATTGCGACCTACTGCAACCAATATCAAATATTTACCCCGATTCATCGATTTTGAAGAGGAAAAAATGCCCCCATAGCGGCCATTCCCCGACAATATCACTACCTTGGTCTTTGTTTGATTCTGAATTTAGTTACAATTTAGGGGATGTTTTTTCACATTTGACATGAACAAAATCTGAACGCTACGCGATGGGAAACCACCAACTGTGTTTTTTTTCTAAATACTGTCTATTCGCCATGAGGCGTTTTTAATATTCCAATAATATTTATAAAGGGCAAATTTTGAACTACAGAACAATTTCGATCAACCGTCAAATTTATCGTATCGTTTAGAATTTCCACAAGACATGAATTGAGCCGACAAAAAAGATCGATATAAATATGGGGCTAATAATAGATTTTCGTTTCGCATTCGATATGTGAAACTTATTTCGGTGAAGTAAACAAACGCAATCCTATCAGAATTGTGGACTTCGTTTTCGATTGAACTCGTCCTTAGGGAATCGGTCGGGATGGGAAAATCGAAATTTAGCCCTCGTCACGACGAAAAACCAGCATTTGCCCGATTATCACGCGAAAAATCGATTTTAATCAGACGAACAGCAATTCACGCATCTAGACGGATTCTCGAGAAACTTTTTAATTAAAATAAATTCCAATCGAAATTAGCGGCAGTTTTGTTTGCCAGAAAATCGAATATACGAGTTGTTTTTTTTTTTTATCGGGGTAACGAATATGCCGAGTTTATTGTTGTGCAAGTTTCAGTTATTTTTAACTTTTTATATTTCGTATGCGACTTTTCAGCGTAAATAGAACCGACGGTTGACTGCTCATGGAAAACTGATTAATGAATATTGAAGTTGGTGGAGTGGAGAGGCATTTGCGAGGCTCGGGACAGATTTCGAGTGTGATAACAGCAAATGATGCAATGTCGATTTTGAGAATAATTTTCGAATATTGCGCCATTTCGGCCGACTGGACGCGTCTCCAAATCGAAACATTGAATTCAATTTACGGCGACATTCAAGCATTTGAAGCATTCATTACAGCAAGATACTCACATAGCGTCTTTTTTACAAATCGAGAAGAACAGCAAGAAAAGACAGATTTCCGTACCACTCACATAACACTAAGCCGGATCCTTTGAAGATTTGTTTTTATTATAAATTTTATTTCAAGAAAATGAAACAACTGAAGATAGTAGGCATTCTCGAGAGAAAGATCGAAATGAACAGCCTGATGAAATAGTCCGCACTCGATCTAGTTTTCGTGAATGTGGCTAACAACGTTGATGACGATGACAAGTATGCGGGATCATCCAGGAGAAACAGGACCAGGGGTGGTAGGAGTTTATACGGCGCAGTAACAGGATCGACCTGGGTTGCTATGGAAACCGGCGGGAATTTCCACACAAAAACACCAATTAATCGAGAAATACTGAAATTATAAACATTGTTTTATTACACTAGAGGGTTGTTATTGAATTAACAGTTGTATTTTCATCGGTTCAAGATCGAATAATTGGAATGACATTTGATTGTAAATGAGAAATTGGGGATGAACTGGAGTGGTTGTTGGTCTTGTGATTACACTCGACTTTTGAACAGTGATTGAGTTGTTGGGAAGTTTGATTGAAAAACGGCGAAAGCACGAGAACAACCACAGGGGGAATATTCAACTTTCAAAGAAAACCTTCAATAAATAAACAGATAACCCTCTAAAACTGTATTGATGGATAAATTCCTTTACAAAAATACTGAGGTTTATATTAAAACTAATCAAAAAAAGACGATATCCTCGGAGAAGGCGCCGACAAGGCGGAACTCATTTTTGCTTAATACAGCCCGCATGAATTGCGGACATTGGGCTGAATACGTTGCTGGTCGATTCACTGAAACCCTCATAACAATTTCCCTTTGATAAGGTTGCGGGAAAATTCCGCTCATTGTTGTAGGGTTTTTGATATTTCTCACATCGTCAATATTATCGCTGCCAACAATCATATTAGCAATCTTCTGTTGATCGGTGAACATTGTTATAATTCGTTTACCAATATCAGATTCATTTTTATCAACAATATCAATTTCCTTCCCCAAAATTAAACTTCCTATTGAATGCGATAGAGTTTCATCAACACCACTAGATGGATTGAATTTATACATCAATGAATTAATTCCTGATACTTTCAGTTCAAGTGCTGTCACCTCTTGGATGAAAGTCTCAAATCGTCTAGGCTGGATTTTATGTTCTCTAGAAATTCGCTCTACTGTTTTTGTTAAATTCTGCAATCTATCGGCGGCATTTGGAAATTCTATTGTAACTTGCCGTAATTCATCGGCCAATCTATAAATAGTCACATGACACAATATCGGAATTATTAGTTCGCAAATTTGCGATAAATTCCGCGAATCGAAATAATGTAAAACTTTTTCAGCTTCTCTTGTATCATCAAATAAACGTTTTTGACGATGTGCCGGAACTGGCTTAGCCGATTCCCATGTTTGTACCCAAAAATTATTCTCAATCCTCATGCGAGTACTCAATTGGCCTCTCTTCTGGCCCCATTCATCCAACTCGTCCACACCATCATCTTCTAGCCAATCTCTCGGTGAATACCAACGGATGAAATCTTCCAAAATCGATCCCGGATTGGCGGCTTTGAACGACTCCATATCGGATAATAATGAGGCACTCATCATTTTTGCTCGCAATTCAGAACCTTGAGCATCCGAGCCCAATTTCAATAAAACATCTGTATCTTCTTCTAATTGATCTTCACTTTTTGGTACCGGTTCTTGTGTTATCGGTATGTATAAAGGGTCGCCTGTTTTCAATAATTTGAAATCATTGAATTTACCTAGACGACCGACTGGTTGATTCCATAGGGAATAAGTTTTGGTTTTTTTGTTATTTTCGGGTTCTTCACAATCGAAAAATTCCTCATCTGATGATGAATTTTCAGCCGATTCGAATTTTGTTGTCGAATTTTCACGTGATTGTTTCCGATCGATACAACAATTCAACATTTGTAATTTTTGATGGAGCAAATTTGTTCGTAGGTCAGGATATCCAGGTAATAATCTACAAAAAAAAAAAAGAATAATACAGTAATTTTTCACAATTCAACGCTCTACTGATTCAGAAGCGTAACTTGCTGATGATACAGTTAAATTTCATTTCTGTTAGATAATCGTATGATAACTGATTTCATTTGTTGAAGTCTACCACTGAATCACCACAATTAATTGTTTATAACCGTAAGATTTTCGTGTTAATTCGTGAATAATTTCGAATACAAACAAGAATTTTGAACGGTTCCACGAAAAATCATCCATATTCTAACTGTAATTTTTAATAAGGAGATGGGGAATATTAGAGCGAAAAGTGTGATGAATTGCGACAAAGTCGTCCACCAAAACGACCTTTCGCCCTTATTCCTTCAAATTGATCGATCCAATAGAAGAGTCGCGTCGGCCGAATCAATTTTGGTCCGCTATAAAATCGAAAATTTGTCCCTACAGATGCTTTCGCCATTTGAACAAAGCTCTTTGACTATTTATTAAAAAATCATCTTCATCGTCAACATCACGATCGGTTGCGTTTGGTATTCTTGCGCAGAGCCAACTTAAACCGGGCGCCACAAATTACCTCCAACTATACACGTTTAATACCTGATCCTTTTACTCAAGAACAGTTCAGTAATAGAAGACGTTGAGGTCGTTAGCTCCGATAAAGTGTATGTGGTGCTTCAGTATATAATTCAGTGGATTTTGTGCTTTTTGTGACCAATAAACTTAATGACTTAAGTTGGATTTCTATAGAATTAAAACCGTTGTTTTATTGCAAATTTAGGTAATTTAACGTTAATTAACTGTAATTCGAATCGAGATGGATCAATTAAGTCGGCAATTTTCTTACTCAATTGTGATCTTAATCGATGATATTGCATTGAAATAATAGAAAGTGATGAAAACAGGAACATTTTCAAAGATAATGAGGATATTGCGAATTTTTCACGAAATTCAACTCGTAACCAAACAAACCGAAATTACAACTCTCCCCTTTCTATATAATTATAGGAATGTTTGAGTAATCGAAAATCCGATTAGAGAAATACCCGATAATGATAGGAGAGGATCCTAGCCGTTAGCTAGATTTAGTTCAATTAAAATAATATAATTCGAAAATTCCAACCGTTATGATGATCAAGTAGAGAAAAAATAGCGCAATATCTACATCAATATTAGGAAATTATTGATTAAAAAAAGATGTAAACATCAAAATTTTGACATTTAACCATATAAAAACTACTAACTAGATCGAGGTTTACATTTTATTTACATATGTATAGGTTTATTTATGATGAAAGGTGACACATGAAAAATTCATCATCTGTGACACACCGAATTCTTTTGCATGCAAATAAAAAATAACTGTTCAATATTTTCTATTACAATAAAGTAAAAGGTCTGTTTTACAATAAGGATTGATTTGGCTGAAGGCTGAATTCCGCACGTTTCACATTTTATTGTCTCTAATGATGAGATAGAGAGAATTGAAATGAAGAAAGCTCAATTATCGTTATAATTTCCTGAAAAATTGTCAAATTAGTCGTAATAACACGAACTAGTTCCATTATTATTATTATTATTATAATAATGGTTGTTGTCGTTTTATATGTCATCTGTATAACAATTCTTGTACGGATAACAATAAATTCTTTTTTAGAAACTCAACCACGTGCCTATCAAACGTGAACATTTTCCTTAATACAAATCAGGAATCTAACAGTTTTCAAAACTGTCACAACCCGATATGGGATAATCAGAAGACGAGGTCAGGTCTAATCGATGAATTTTCAATACAAATTTTACCGGAAATTGCCCCCCCAGTTTCAATAATATGTGAGAAATTGTTATATTTCACCATATCAAATTATTATGTTAATCACATCTAGGAACAATGTTGGGAATTGTTGAGACAATACAAAACAATAATAAACAAATAAAATTCTTTGTTAAACATGGAGTAATTAGAATTTACGTTAATTTTACGTAACAGATGACACAATTTAGATCAATATTTTAAATGTCTGAAATAAATACCATATTGTTATCCATATGGTCATAACGGCATTCGATTGGCTAATAAATTTTTAATCAATTATCGAAACGGTTACGGTTACGGTAAAAGATTTTAACGTATTGAAAAGACGACAATAACGGATCCGTTACAAAAATACAACAGAACTATGTAAATATTAACATTTTTCGAAAAAAACCAAAAATAAAAAAAAATTGTCTAGTCTCAATAAAAATACCATTGATTATAAATTGAACGTAAACCAAACAGTTTGGCGATCCGGACCCGTTAAGGTCAATGGACCTCCAAAGCCCGCTTCTAATTATTATTACTTTTATAAGCATATTTCGGCCTATTTTATAAATAATTATTATTATTTTTTTTTGATAATAAAATTATTGTTAATTAAAAACGATTTGCATCCGTGCCCTCTTTAACCCACTTTTCATCAAAATCGGTATGCCGGATATCAATTATTTCACGGTTATTCAATCAGATTGAGGTTTCTTCAATCATTTTAAAAGAATCTCGAGGAAAGCTTGCACAAAATCCGTTCTAAATTTTTATATAAATAAATAAATAAATAAATAAATAACGTACTTGACGACTACATTAATAGAAAGTAATTATTTTCAATTTTTGTCTAAATTAAAGGACAACACGATAGTCGAGTTTTTAGGCCAAATTGGCAACTTTTATGATTGATAATGGTAGTTGGTTTTCCCGCTCACGTCTCCCGGTTTCCGGCCGGATAAAAGACAACAAACTCGTTATCCTTCCTGTAGGATTGTTTTGAAGTAAATAAGAAGGGTGAAAAACCGCAAACTGCGTGCATTGAAAAAATTAAGGTGAGGCTGACTGCTCTACTGATTGATGTTGGAATTATTGTAACGTAACGAAAAGTTTTTAACATTCACCCAATTTCGAAGAAAACTGACACGATCTCAGTATAATAGTTCCAAATATTCCAATTAAACAGATCGAAAAAAAATTTGGATTTATTGACGTTTATATGGGAGGAATTGTGGTATTTTATTGAAGTTGAACACAAGGCAAACCACCTGAACGAGTAGGAGGAGACAATTTTTTAATTTCCCATACCTGTTATTTCACGCCAAACACACGACTTGATACCTTGACCTCTCCGATGAAATTGAGTCACGTTCATTCGAATATTTTCTAAACATATTCAATTTTATAACGATACGATAAAAAAATTATGTAATCCGTTAGGATTGATTATTAAAAATCGAAAATGGGAATTTTGTAAATCAAAGACACGCCTTAAATGATGAATTCGATTTTTTCATTGATCTCATCTGTCTAGAAAAGTGTGCCATATTTAACAACGCAAATATTCGAGAGATAATCTATAATTAAAACAACAACGTGACAAGGTTTCTCTCTTCAACTACACTCCTTTTACTTGCTTGTAAAATAATAGAAAATATTCGCTTTCTATCCGATAATTATATAAATTTTTATTGTTAAATAACAATAATTTGATGGTAAATTGTTGTACAGGTGCCGGTTCGGTCTTCATCCACAGCCTCAAGCCCATCAAAAATATTGAACGAGCATCAAAGCATGGCCGATCAATCAACAAATTCAACACCATGAACATAGAGAATTTCCACATATAATAAAGGTATTATACAATCAAACGGGACATTATAAACAAATTCTCAAGATCCAAGATCCCGAAAAGAATTGGTGCAGAAACACCAATGATAATCAAAAGAAATTACAGTCTTTTGTCGGGAAATTTTCACATACTCTTGCATCAATTGATTCTTTTATTGTAATAGAGAAAAATTCGCACAATACGGATCTGGAGCAATGACAACCGAAATTCTTGCACAACACACGCGAATTACTCTTATTATTAATGATAATAACAAAAGATTTAAGCGATATTGTGGGAATTCCCATTGCGACATTCAACGAGATCTTGATCTCTATCTAGTAGAAGTGACAGTTAAATTTATTTGGATAGAGATGAAGATTGCGTTGGGGAATATCAGGATTGTTGGGTCTTTAAAAGGTGAAGTCCTTGTACGTTCACTTATTGTTGTGCATCTTCAATATTTTGCAACAATCACACCCATGACGGATCTTCCATTAAACAACAAACATTTCTTTAGGTCAAACAATGTCACTGACATTACTGTAGGCGATTTTCGATAAATCATCGCTTATTTGAATTTTTTTTCGAATTTTCACGGAAAATAGAAAAACCGGAAATTCTACCGTTTCTAATAAACATGTACGGTTTAAATAAAAAAATAATTACTTAAGAGTAATCTAATAAGTCGTCAAATTATAAAAAAAAAATAGTCACGCATTTATCCCGTTATTACAATACGAGCTATAATTTTGATATAAAATAGTTTTATTTATTAATAAATTCCAGATAATGAAGAAACGAATAATTCTAGCCGCATTCGTGGCATTATTTACGTTAGTAAAATGCCAATGTCCATGGCAAAGGGAATTAATCGACTTACAATCGTCATGTTTATGTTCATATAATTTAGGACATGAATTATCAGTACAATGCGATATAGTCGATTGGACAATATTAATAACAGCATTACAAAAATATGCACAATCAACATTTATTGATTTACTTTACGTTAATAATTCAACAATAACAACATTAAAGTCGAACATTTTCATCAATTTGAAAATACAAAACATCCAATTATCGGGCTGTAAAATCAATAAAATATTACCTGATGCTTTCAAAGGCCAGGAACAGTATTTAAAGAATCTGAATTTACAAGATAACGATTTAAATGAAATACCAGTTGAAAGTTTACGTTCATTACATAAACTATCATTATTGGATTTGTCGAATAATCGTATCAATACAGTACCGAATGGTGCTTTTGAAACATTAAATAAATTAGCAACATTAAAACTATCCGATAATAATGTAACATTACAAACGCAAGCCTTGAAAGGCTTAGAGAATTGTTTGAAGAATCTCAATTTAAAAGGTACAAAACAGAAAGATATACCAGAAGCTGTAAATGGAATGAAAACTTTAGCATTTTTGGATCTATCACAGAATATGCTACGTGAATTACCTGGTAAAACCGGATTGAAATCGTTCATTACATTGGAATCATTGACAGCATTGAATTTGGAGCGAAATTTGATACAAGCATTGAAAAAAGATGCTTTTAAAGGCATTGAAAAAACTCTAAGTAGTTTGAGTTTATTGAATAATTTATTACCAGATTTTCCAACTGAAGCATTACAAATTTTAACAGAACTACGCGTACTCGATATCGGTTTCAATTTATTAACTGAACTACCAAATGACGCTTTCAAAGGCAATCCATCTATAACATTATTAGCACTTGATGGTAATCCATTGGCTACGATTCCATTTTCGGCTCTGTCACATCTAAATAAAACGTTAAGAGGCTTAAGTTTAGGCGGGCGATTTTTACATTGTGATTGTCATTTATTGTGGGTGATCGATTGGATACGTAATGGTGATTTACAAGTAACTAGTCGTGAACGTAATCCGCAATTTTGCGGTAGTCCACCGCGTTTCCGTGATCGAGGCTTCTACAGCATCCAACCCGAAGAATTGAGTTGTAATCGTAAAGATGATGGTGTGGGTGTTGCGACTGTTGTTAGTGCCGAATTGGATGATATTTCGCTAATTGAAGCGCCTATACCACCGGTAAAAACAACAACTAAACAACCAACAACAACAATTATTGTAACAACTTCAACAAGTAGTACAACAAAAATTGCGAATATTCTCAATAAAACAACAACTACAACAACTACGACAAAACCATTAACAACTACAATAAAACCGAAAACACGACCAACAACGCCCATTTGGAAAACTCAACGACCACCTTTAATCATGAACAATTACCCATCTAGATCGAGTGTTGAGGAATCAAATGAAGTTATTGTTAAAAATGCTTTTCGACAAGACAATTCAGTTGTTATACAATGGAGTTCGGATACAGCAAATATTCTAGGTTTTCGAGTAGTTTATCGTTTGTTTGGTGATAAAAGTTTCAAACAAGGCCCACCATTGGAAGCTAGCGAAAGAGAATTCAAAATCAAAAATGTGCCATCTCAAGTAAACAAATATCTTTTTAAATAATACAATCAAAATAATTATTGTTTATATATTAGGAATGTATAATTGTTTGTGTTGTGTCTTTGGAGGAGATCAATGTAACACCGGAAACGGTACCTTATGCACAATGTCGTGAAGTACGTACAGTATCAACAGCTACTTCAAATATGGATAAAATTACAATAGCAGCTAGTGCAGCAATATGCGGTACAATTGTTATTGCTGTTATAATATTTGTTGCTGCATCACGTCGACGTACACGTAAATTACATGAATTACATCAACAAAAATTAATGAAAAATGGTATACCTATTAATGGATTACCAGTTAATTGTTGTACAGCTGCTAGTCCAGGTGGTCCATTATCATCATTAGCCACATTAAATGCTTACAACAATAATAAAGTAATTTTTTCATCCAATAATTAATAATTTAATATTCGATTAATTATGTTTTATTTTAAGGATTGGGATCAAGTATCGGCTTATAGTACCCATAGTCATAGACCAAGAATATATACAACAGAACCACCACCATCATTAATACCGGATGATATGCGTTCGCATTTCGGCACTAAAGCTGGTAAATCTAGATCGATAGCTGATGGACAATCGCAACATAGCTTTTCGAATCATTCCGGACGTTATTTGAACGCTTTCCCCACTAATCTGATCACATCACGTCAAGGTGCATAAGGGAACAACATTAAGGGGGTCTACAGACATGAGCAGGAACGGTTTTAAGGCTCAAAACACAAAAGCAGTTACGGATTCATAGCTGTTATGGCTCTAAATTTAAATCCCAAAAAGCTTTTACTTGTGAGTGGATGAATAGAGTTTGCTTGACAAGCATGCTTGAAATCTATGGATGTACCTAAAACATAGAAGAGATTTAAGCCACTTTCAACTTCAATGAATAGAGAAAATAGTAGAATGAATTGTTGAAGAATCACAGTAGAGATGAAATATCGCTCTTAAACTTTCTTCAATGTGCATCTCTACTGCGATTCAAATCATTGAGATGATTGACTTTAAACTGACTCATGTCTGTAGCCGCTTTATGGAACTAGTCTTGCTAGACTTTCAGACAATTTAACGGAGCAAAAACTAACAAGTCTGACGACTGTCTGTTCACAATTCAATAATCAAACTTTTAATATTTCCAACTATTCGATACAATTATTAAATTTTTTTTTTCCTATTTTTAGAATTACGTCAATCAAGACAATCATTAACAATGCAATCTGAACGTATGTCGAATCGTGGTCCTAGTCATCATCCACCACCATTACCACCTAGTGCACATTCAATAACATCATCACGTCGATCACGTCCACGTTCACGTTCACGTGATCATAATCGTCCTAATAGTCGTTATAGTATAGCCGGTTCAACACATACATTAAACAATTATTGTGATAATTCCGATAATTGGACTGATCATGATATGGATATATATATGGCAAGAAATCCAACAACAAGAAACGGTTTAGTACCATTGTAATTTTGCTCAAAAAACAACCAACAATTGGAGTAAATCATATTATTTCGAAATTATATTAATAGGAAATAAGACTTAAATTTTTTAAATTAGAAACTGTAATTATAACGTTAATTAATTCTAATTAGCACTGTATCTATTTATTATAGTTTTTTTTTTAATTCACTAGACGAAATTGATAATTTTGTAAATATTTTTTATACATGATGGCTATAAATAAAGACTTACCCAGGAATCGGGATGCACTTCTCCCAACGATAGCGCATTTCTTGTACGAATTCATACCATAAATGTGCAAAAGCACGAATTCCACCCAATGATTGAAGACAATGCGATAAAACAATAGCCAATCGCCATAACAAACAATCCGATTGGCAAGTTTTAAAGCCACGACATTCATATTTAATATTAAAATAATCATCTTGAAATTGATTCGAATTATCTTTATAATTATGTTGTGAATTTTCATCGGCATCAGGAAATAGGAAATATATCATCGATACAAGAATTTCATCAGGAATTGGTGCTTGACCACCACGTCGATTTCTACCAATTGAATTTCTAGCAGCTCTCGTTAATAATGTTGATATTGTCGGTACTTTTGGTTCAGTCAATAAATCTAACGGATTGTTCGTTTCAATCGATGCATTAATAAAATCGCCCAAATTATCTTGAATTGTTCCTGTATTATTTAATAAATGTAGAAATTCTGTTAAACATTCGCCTAATAAACATATGGGCTGTTCAGTTGTTGTGATTAAAATCGACCATTTCTGTGCATCCAACGGATTAAAATACGTATAACTTTCACAATCACGTACAGAACGATGATTCAAATGAGACCACGTTGTTTTTAAGATCAACTGATTTATAGGATCGACAGTTATACCAAATGGTAATTGTAATAGTTGCGTTGTATCGAATTGTTCATCGTCTGAATTCAAATATTGTTGTTTCCATATTAAATTACCAAAATCTGTTAAAATATAAGTTGATTGTAATGAAACTATAATTGTTGACATCATTGTCGGTGAGACGATTTTCGATTTGAATAATTCCAATAAACCCGATAAATATTGACATAATCTGGGTCCTGTTCGTAGATGAACCATTTCTAGATTCGTACGAATTGATTCGTTTTCATAGACACCTAAATAACAATGTTGCCATTTGTCTCGGATTTGTGCGAAAATTGGTAGTTCACATTTTAAATTTCCAACAATAATATAAATAGAGCTCAATAAAATTTTGATGCGACTCTCTGTCGTTACTCCAGCATTACCACTAGGACTTAAAACGATAAATTCATCGATTCCATACCAATCGGACAGACACGAATGTTCATTTTGTTCACTTGGGTCGAATAATTTAAAATCGTAATTACTATCGAATGGATTCTTTTTAGTCGTTTTGTCCAAATTTTCTTCGATACCACCACTATTTCGCTGCCTTCTATATAAAGATAACGTAAATTCAAAATCAATTAATGTTATATTTTCAGTTTTAATACTCCATATATCACTAGTTTCAATATGGTCAGATTTTTGATCTTCGACTTTCCACTGATTGATGATTTCTTCTAATTGTGCGATGAATATTTCCCATTCTGATGCTGTAGTGAAATCTTGATGATAAAATTCGGTTTCATCAATTTCCTCGTTCATTTTCTTCGAAAGAAACACAAAATTCACACAACAAACATAACCTGAATTGTCAAATTGACGTTTATTGCGAGATAGCAATAAGGCGACATCTGTCGCTCGCTCGAGCAAGACCATTACAGATTTCTAATATTTATTGATTAGTTTTATCAACTACAATCAAATAACACAAATAATTTTTTTAAATCAACAATTAGAGCCTAAAAATTATGCCAATTATCAATATAATACGATTATTATTGAAGATAAAGCACTAATATAGCGTCATCTAGCGAACTTCAATCGAACTCAAATCCAAAGCTGTTATAGTTTGTTCCATCTAAGAGGTACAATATGGGATTATTGGAAAGATTTGTAGCTATTCAATTGAATCATTAACCAATGGAAAAAGCCCAGAATGGCGAACGAAAACGACAGTGGAAACCATCCAGCTTTAATCCAAGCCCAGAAAGTCAGCCTAAAATGAATCGTTTCAACAAAATTTCAACCGTTCAAATTCTCAAAATTACTCATAAGGATCATCATTTTCGTACAACGCTGTTTTGGTTTTCAACAGTCCGGAGCGAATTATTTTGATTTCTTGTAGAGGACGGTCGTCTGTATCAGTTTTGAAATGTTCAATTTTATGCACCAAATCTTGACCTTTCATCACTTTACCGAAAGCGATATGAACGCCATCTAGCCAAAGTGTTTGTATTGTTGTAATGAAAAATTGACAACCATTCGTGTTACGACCTGAAATCACCCCGTATGATCGATCGATTTGTTGAAATATCGCAATATTGACCTCCATTTGCCATGCTAACTATTCCAGGACCGCTATGTTTTATTATGAAATTCTCATCGGGGAAATAATCACCGTAAATACTGATCGAACCACTACCATTGTTGTGGATGATATCGCCACCTCAATTATAGTTTCATAGAATTAAGTCAAATAGATGGAGAAATAGAGAATCTTACCTTGAATCATGAATCTTTCGACAATTCGATGGAATTTTGAGCCTTCGTATGTTTTACCATCAATACCGCTTGCTGCGATTTGCCGAAAATTTGCCACAGTTTTCGGCACTATTTCGCCAAATAATCCAATCACAATACGGCCCAAATATTCACCATCGACCGATATATCGAAATATACACGATCTGTTACTCTATAAGTCTCACCCTAAAATCGGGGTAATTAACAAGTCACTTAACTAATTATTGATTGAGATACAAACGGAAGTCGAGTTGATTAGGAATAAAATGAAGATGAGTCTCTTCATTTTGCGTTGTTTTGTTGGCGAAGCAGAAACATCAATAGCAAAACGATATTTATTCTGGATTATCTTAATTTAATTATATAGAGTGGAGGAGTTGCGTGTTCAGTTTTTGTAAGTTGCATTATTTTTTGAAGGATCTGTTCGATTATTCAACCCTCTAAAGTAACAGGTGGCTTTTGTATTATAAATCGATTGTTTTATACAGTGGCGTGACCTTTATAAAAGCGGGAGCTACTCAAAGAATTCTTGTATTGGATTGAAAACAAGTAACAATATTGTCGTAGAGAAGATTTAGAAAAGCCCCAATTTTTTTATGTCTAATACCGGAAGGACACGCCACTGGTTTTATCGCTGAC
>JAZBGZ010000529.1:21444-39523 GCA_037414795.1 Stenodera caucasica | reverse complement strand
GTTTTTTGTAATCTCATTACCAATTTGTTGTTGATTGAAAGATTGTGAAATGCAGACGATTGAAAATAATATTGATTTTAAATACTTAATAAGTGGATTCGAGATAATTATGTATATTCTGAAGAATAATTCCTACTGGAGTATTTTTGCTTATGCAACCAACAATTTTATAGGACACTCGCGCCATCTATCGTAAACAAAACAAACTTTACTATGAACTCAATAAACCAAATCTACTGTTCCACTTTTGCTGACATCAATGCAATGGAACGGAAAGAGTGAGACAACCCAGTGCTATCCCCATAGGGGTGGTAAATTTGCAGCAGAGCAAACATTCCAGTCACTTTTAATGTCTTCGAATAAAGCTCAATTGCTTACGCTACAAATTGATAGATGGCGCTGTATAATAGCTGCACAGTTCAAATCATTTTTGAATTGATTATTGTTGGATCTTGAACTATTTTCTTGTAAAATATCAGGAATTGAAGCATAATTTCAAAAAAGTAACAATTTATTCATCTGACAGTATTTTTATATTATTGCTTTACAATTCATAAATTATGATTATTGGCCTGATATGTAGGTAACTGATCTTCTTTTGCTATCGTTCAATTTGCAAAATATGTTTCCGTAATTATAAATTATCATAATAAATTAATTATAATACTGAAACAAGATAAATTTGCCAAAATCTCTTCGAAACAAAAAAAAAAAGATGTATGCCACAATTTACTTAAGATTATGAATCTGACTAGTACGAGACCAAAACTGATTCGTCTCATTTATCATAAAATTTTTCTATAACAAAAGAGAATTGACAGATAGCAAAATCGGAGATTCATTATTATTATTCATAAAAGATGCACTACCTGAACAAAATACTTCGAAATCACAACAATCAAGAATGCTTCTTCTTCTTTTTTTTAAATATAGTATAATTATTATCATGAAATGACTCAATATGAGTCGAATTATTCTCAGGAAAAACTTATGAGTCTAATTACAAAAAAATCACTACAGATTAAAGTAAAATTAACTAGAGAAGCGCACAAATCTAAATTCAATAAAAATATCAGCACTTTGATCAATTAGCCAGATCAACTGGTGTTATTGATCTTAGTGCAGTTATAATTTGCATTAAAAAAATCACAATTTTTGTCCTAATATTATTTTATCAAGTTTAGATTGTTGAATGAACGAGAGAATTTCGCTCAAACAACAACTAAAACTTGAAAAATAATCTCCATTGTTGTCAAACTGTTGAAATCGTTACAAGATCCATTAAGAATTAATTAATTTTTATAATAATAGTAATAATAAACTAAGACAAATAATATTAATAATCAGTCTCATCGAGGAAGGCCGACTCGAGCTTCCAGGTACCAGTCCAAGAGAAGCCGCAAAGGAAATTCTAGTGATTGTTTCCATTTTCAAAAAACAAACACAAATTAATTTTGTTTAGTTTTTGTGAAATTTTTGGTTTTTCTAGTAGACATAAATTTGTTTCAATTGTGGCTTCAATTCAGCTGGAATTGTATAAACTTCTGTCGGTGGTTTCCTTTTGACGAGACGCCGCCAACGACCGCCCAAATTTTTGCGGAAGCCGCGAACGAATCCTGGCCGTTCAGTTGGAAGATTCTGTACAAACGCATCCTGAACAAAAATAAAATAATATTAGAAATATTTTGTGGGGAGAGAAACTAATGTTAGGTGGTTGAAAAACGACAAATTCCTGATGTCTAGACAGTTCAAAGGCCCTTTATTTGTTCAACAGACTGGTTCAAATATCACAGGCGTCGATAGGCGTTCACAACAAATTCAATCGAATTTTACAGACTTATGTTGGAATCATTCGGTGGATGGAATTGGTGATTGAAGGGTTCTACGCCCCTGGAAGTCCATCTGTTGAATTTATTTTTGTTCAGCAGTACTCATCGAACACGTGGTGTTAGGGTCCTTAGTCGGGATCGATAGAATATGTCGTTGAACTTGGCAAATATGAATCGCTTCACCCTATCGTTTTTTTTTTTTTTGTTTTTTTACGGAGCTTTATACAATGGATACGACTTTTCAGCTGTCTTAAGGTGAAAAATATCGTTATAGCCGAACCGACAGGTTGGCATTCACTATCTTTGTCCGTTAAAAGATTACTACTGAGAAACTTGGCTATTTTTAGCTTTGAATAACCGTCTTTTATATACCGGAGAGCTCATGTATGAGTCGAGAATTTAATAGGTTCACAGCTTTCTCTCTATTATTATTATTTAAATAATAATATTGATACTTTCAAATACAGTTACGTCAAAAGTTTTGCCAATGTGCAATGTTGGGTTTTTACAATTGTACCAATCAAATAATTTCTAAATGCCGATTGAACAATCAAGGCCCAATTAGATTGAAGCTATTTCAAAAAAAAAAAAAAACAAACCGTAGGTCTCTCTTTCTAATACGATCATTTGGCCTTAGTAACGTAGAAAAGGTGAAATTAGCATAAATGATGTTAACTTTCGGAGGTTTTAACCTCGTTTTACTTTATAACGGTTGATTTTTTCGTTCATTGAAAGGCCACACAAAACCGGAAACGTCTATTATCAGGAATTTATCAGTAAAATAACGGCCAAAGAACTATCAAATTGGACGAATTCTTTGATCGTTTCTTATTTGAATGTTTTTTTTTTGGGGGGGGTGAGGTAGGCAAAAAGGGCAGATGTTTGAAGAATTATCTACCTGGTCGTTGTTGTACATGTATGGTTGAGGTGGAGGCGGGGGATATTGCCACAAAAACTGTCCACGGTACGTTAACGTATCGGGTTGTGGTTGTTGTTGTTGATTTGTTGTTGTTGTTGTTAATGGTGCTGGGGATGTTTGTAAAACAACGTCCGCTGGATGAACACTATTGCTGTGTTCTTCACGTTTTCGTAATTTACTGCGGACAAGACGTATAGCAATCATAGTGCCGTTACTGCCCACCATTTTATTTGTTGGGCTCCGTGATGAAAAATTAAAGATAGCTATTTTGAGGCTGTTTAAGGCTCTAAACTCTTGCGAGTTTAGACGAATTATCCAAATTATAGAAATTAAGCCAAAAATTGAACTAGAGAACCACACAGTCACAGTGCTATTGAACAACTAGCACTATAAACTATCTGAGAATTATTGTCCCAGATTTGTGACGAAAATCGACACACAAAATCACAGCACTTGATAATAAAATGAAAGAAGATAATTCCTTTGGTACAAAATCAAATTTTCTATTATTGTTCTAATTGAACCATAACACTAAATTCAACTGACTAGATTTTTCGATTTGTTTGAGAAATAAATCAACGAGGGCCTAGCTCTTTATCAAAGGCTAAACAACCTCTATACAATTCGACTCTCGATTCAAGTCTGAATTGGAATAGGCGCCGCCATCGCTATTTATACATATGGCTGTGACGTAGCCACAGTCGCCTTGCTCAGCCTTCCACCAGGAGGCGTTACGGCTACGGTTACGATTACGCTACGTATCGGAAACCGACACATCAACGTCATCGTTTGGGAAATTGTTATTATAACAATTGTTGTTCCGGAAAAACCCCAAAATCTAGACGATAGAAGATGCTAGCGAATTTTTTGGAAACTTATCAATTTTTCCACACAATCTTTTAATTTAATTTGCTCATTTGTTTCTTCGAATATACGCGCCAACATCCGCTATTTTCGGCTTTTTTATCGTTCGAAATTATGCAAATTGGTCTTAAAAATCATATCTAATTAAAATTTGAAGCCAAGTAAACAACATTAAAAAAGGTCAAAGATATTGATTAATTTTCCGAAATTTTGGGTTTTATCGAAATTTGGAAAGATCCCCGATAATTTTTTATTACCAAAAATTTTGGTATTTGTCGAAGTTTGGAAATATCGCCGATTATTTACAACAATTCACTATTATTATCGAAATAAATTATTTCAATCGATGTTTTTATTATTGCACTCTAATTTGATTATTATAAGACGTCAATAGTTGGGAAATAAACAAAATTAGGTACGATTCAAACTTATCTAAATGCGATTTTGTCTTCAATTCAATAAACAAATTATTGATAATATCAGTGAGGATATCTTGGGACGAATTTTTTCATTTTTGAAGATTATCGTTTTTCAATGTACAATAACAGGACTTTCATGGAGATTAAGACTTTGAGTCGAATACGGCTTTTACTTTGTTAATAAATCGATCAAATCAACATTTTTTCATTGATTGCGACGATAATATTTGCCTTTATGTGGATTAAATAGCCATAAATTATGTTTTATTGATTTATTATTGTTTTTCAAAAATTCGAATTTTTCTCTATTTTGTTTCAATTTAGTTAGTAAGTAGAGTTTTCCTGGCACTATTCTAGGCCACAACTAAACAGAACATGTTTTGAATATTTCCTTAAACATGTCTAAAAATAAAATGGCTGAGGATCAATATAACTTACGCAATTCCCAAAAAAACCGAATAATACAGGTTAATTTCAAGCTGAATAGGAAATATATCAATTGAAAGTAGAAGGGGCCTTCAAGAATTGAGACAACTTTTCAAATTGACTCTATTTTTAGATTATCAATAGAATAAATATTCTCTTGCGTTATCTGTTGATTTGATGGAAATATCAATTTTTTTCGATACGATAGCTGAAGGTGAAAGTATAGTCGTGCTTTAGTGACGTGACGACTTTCATCATTATAGTTCGTAATTATCAAACATGAGGCTGTTAAAAATAAATTCGTAAATGATCTTGAAAAATCGTACTATTCCAACTCATTTAATCCAGTGTGACATTGTCGTATGGTCGAAATTAAGTTGGCTCAAATTTAGCATCCAGCTAAGCTTATATAATCTTGGCCACATGTAGCCAAATAATAGAGAATATCAAACATTCGTAGACAGAGAGAGATAGAGTTGGATTTGTTTCGGGTGTCTACTGAGCCATGCCAAAATATCTCGAATCGACAACATTCTCAGATTGTACAATCAGAAAATCGAACCGAACATAGCCAGAATTCTATTCTTTTATAATTGAACTATCCAAAAAAAAAAAACAATAGTGTAAACTTTAGAACTACACCTTGACCTAAATTATCTTTATTTTGGAAAAATCATTGAGGTAGTGCTTTGGGCTGTATATATTTAGATGTTTGACGTCATTTCCGAGATTAAAAGCGCAAATTTTCCATTATAGAAACAGAAATTAATGAGTTCTCCCTATATTTGTTTGGATCCACTATAATAACAAGAGTAAAATAGAGGCGTGTCCTCACTGATAAGATAATAGCGAAATTTGTAATTTGTGAAATTACGCATCTCACACACCTGTTATTTTGATGAAATATTCCCAATTAACTATGATTCCCAATATATTGGAAAATATTATCGATAAAAGAATAGAAACAGATGAAATTCGAATTGGGAAATTTCCTGTTTTTATCAAATAGAAATTTTTACAGATAGAGAGGTTATTCCGGTTGAATTGTGATGATTTTACGGGAAAACTGATAACACATCCCGGACTTAAATTATTTGAGGAAAACTCACATTTGATTTATAACAAAAATGAACACTTGTTGCTACTGGATTTATTCTAAAACTGTCGCAATTTTATCTCAATAGGCTTACATCATATTATAATTATCTACAAAAAGGATTTAATTCAGAAAATAATATTTATTATGTGATTCATCAAGTTTTTTTTTTGGGGAATTTTCGTCAAATTCCGCTCAAATTTGAAAATTCAATCCAACTACAATTAACAATTCTGGTTAATTCAAGATATGTATCCATTAAATTAATTTTTTGTTTTTTGTCAAACGGATGCCTCTCTGACGTCACCGAAATTAATTGTAAATGAAACGGATGTCAATCAAATGAGAGAATTGAAACAATTGAATATAACCGAAAATTATTTCAAATAATCGCATAATTCTAGTTTATTCTGGAATTATTATGAATTATTCAATCTCTTGAGAAAACGAAATTTCCAACCAATGTCGTTTTGCTCATTGACTTGATTACTCTACCCACTTCTAATTTAATTCGAAACCCATTGACGTAAAATCGTTGATTCGAATATTGACGAGAATTTGTATTTTTTAACATATTCAAAACTTTTTTTTGACACGTCTATAGTATTTCCAGAATTTCATTGTTGAATTATCGATTATTATGTTATCTAATAATAAGTGGGTGGAATCACTGAGAAGAGAGATCGACGAGCAATTGAACTTTACGATTTGACAAGATCATTACTTAAAATATTAAGAAAATCATGATTGTAGTGAAAGTCATTTTTTGTTGTTATGAATTTTAACTTTCTCAATAAAAACAAATTACGATCAATGACATTCAATATTGAAACTTCAAATCAAAACAAATTTATTAGATTTTGTTTTTACTTTTATAATATTTGAATTGTTGCAGATAAAAATATTGAGTGTTTCGAATGAAATCGCAAATATTTCTAATGATTTCCACTTGAATAGGTATTTGTTACAGTGAAATTGATCTCAACAATGATCTAATTTCCCAATTTGACAATAATTTCAAGATGCGTAGTTTAGATTCTCGATTTGGAATCGAATCACTCGAACAATTGGCTTTTACGCCATAAAAGTCGTAAAGTCACCAAGTGACGACTATAATTCAGCTTTCACTCAAGCTTGATCAACAATAGAATGAACTTTCGATAGAAATAACTGGAAAACAAACAAGGAAATCTCGAAGAGAAAAAGTAGAATTACGAATAAAATGTATCATTTGTTCGTAGAACTCATTTTGTTCCATTTAAGTCATAAAGTCACTCTGGGAAGACGATAGGTTAAATTTTCTGTAAATTTCCTTGAATATTCCTATGAATTTGAGTGAAAGTCGAAAATTTCTGTTGTGGAAAAATCCGTTATTGTGCCATTTAATCGAAATAAGAATCCTACTTAAGAAGAGTTTAAACAGACACCGGAAGTAGAGTCAATTCCCTTTTCTATTAATTCATAAAATGGCGCCTATAAACAACCCAAATAAACACCATTGTCCTCCATTATTAATCAAACAATGAACAGTTGATTTGAAATTCGAAAAAAACATTTATATACAACATTCACCGAGAACAGTTTGGCGAAATTTCTATTAAGAAAAAAAATCCCAGTTTGTAGAGATGAATCTCGTAAGATAAAAATTATTTTAGAGGGCAAAAAATGAGGTTGCCTCGACCCAAAATAGCTATCTAATTTACTCACTATATAAATTTGTTTATTTATTCGTTCTTTTTTTTTATGATAATTACCTAATCGTTACAGCTAATAAAACAATAATGACTCCAACCATAAACATAGCAACACATACCCCTCCGATCATGTACAAGCTCTCGTTCGGTGCATCTGTAACAAAATTAAGAAGAAAAATCAATAAATAGAATTTCTAATTGGAAATGGATAATTGATTCCGAACGGTCTGTTAGTTCCATCAACCTAAATTTTCGAAATATATCTAATATTAAATGGAACAAAATTAGAAACTGATTGCAATGCTGCATACCAAAAATATAAATCCATGTTCTAAATTCGTACAGACTTATACTGAAATAATATCAAATCCTGGTTCAATTATTCCAGATTCTCAATAGTGATAATTTCGCAGCAAAAAAATAATGTTCAAGTTCCAATTGATTGGCTAAAAAATAAGCATGCGGATTATTGCATCAAGAAATATTTCAAAACTATTTGCGTCTTTCTATTTCGAAAAGAACAAATAACAAAAACAGAACTTCGTTATTTCAGGAATTTCAGCAAAAACGACTGTTGACAAATCCGCAATTTTACTCGATCATTTCTGAAATTATGTCATTCGAAATTGGAGAATGATCCGAATAAAGGCCCCGTTGCGCTAGCCAATCCGAATCGGTCGATAACCGATTAGAGTTCAATAAATTTAATTGCGATTTTATATCGACTCATCAGTCAATCAATAATTTATAGCTCGACCATAAAATTTATTATATATGTGTGAAATTTTTTCAGTGTTTATCAAAAAAAAATTGCTCTTATCAATTGTGCTTGTCTTAACGAGCAAATTAGCGAAATATCAACTTTATCATTTTGATAGTTCGAGAAGTGATTTTTGCATCGTTAAATTATAATAAATCTAGATAATATAGAATTATAGGCAATAATTTTGAGTGGGCATTGGAACAACTGTTATAGTAAGTGTTTTTACCGAGATTTTCCACCGATAGGATTTTTCGCAGGATGATTGCGGGTCAAGGCGGGATTTCCAACGGAAAATCTAATTATTTTCCACAATACGTAATCTTTGTTATCATCAACTCCTTTAAATTCACTATACAACGTGGAATAATCGATTCATTGGCCTAGAATTATTCCATTTGTTATTTTGATCGAATTCGTTAAGTTCAATGTCGAAAAAGATCAATACTTTTTAACAATTGAATCATTATGATAATTGAACGAAATGGTTAAAGAAAAACAAAAAAATTTACGATAACGTTACAATGTCATAAATTAGAAAAAAGTCACATACAAATTCTTTTTATTTTCTGTAAAATTTTATTAACAATTGTTCCAATGTTTCCCATGTATAAATCATAGGTCACCTTTTATTTTAATGTGTGTATTACGAAATTAGTATTTTTTTTTCCGTTGTAATAAATCGAAGGTGGTTGTTTATTATTCATAATAATCGAAATAGTAAAAATTTCATTAAACAATTGAAGTTTAATTTGAGATTATGGCATTTTTTTTTTTTGGTTCGCCTAATAAGAAATTCGTCTCCTTATTCGATTATTTTGCGGTTGAATAAATCAACATTTTCGAAAAGTCAAACGATTTCGATTTTTTTTCGAATATCGTCCTTTAAAGTAAACGTGATTATTCTTAGCTCACTTGTATTGATCTATTGTTCTGTTGAACTTTCACTTTTTTGGAAAAAAAATTGATAAATATGCAATTTTAGTTGTTCGAATCGAGAAAAATTGAGCAATCGATTATTCAAACGAGCCCTTCTTTTCTTAGAAATAAATCATATTGTTTTGTACGACTTGGAGAAATGTGAAAGTGTAACTTTCTCCCTATAAGGGCTATTTTGGAAAAAATCGTGGCAGGCCACGATTGTGGTCGTTTTTCCGGTTATTTCGATTTCTTATCATGGCATGTGTCAATTATAAAAGTGATAATGAGACTGTGTTCTAGAGGCTATCCAGAATTTACTCAATTCCAGTTGATTATCGAGCTTTCTAAATACCATGAATGGCCACGTGATTCCATTCTCAATGAAATATCATCGATCTGGATAATTCCACTATTTGATTACGATTTGGGAGAATTACAAAGAGAACCGTTTATTCTTCAAATAATACAGAAACATTTGTTGAGAGAAAGTCGAGGTCCAAATTAGGACAAAAATTTTGGCCGAAAACTAACAATAAATTTTTGCTTAGCACTCGAAATTGACAGCTTTTTATTTTTGGGCCCCTTTTTTGAATTTTCCAACTCTTCTATCCAAAAAGACCCTGATAAGATATAAAATTCCCTCTAGTAATTTTACTGAGGAGAAAAGATTTTCGGTAAAATCAGGAAAGAAATTAAAATTTTTATATTCTACCAGACTATCAGGATATGAGTCACTGTCTCCTCTTTATAAGTGTATGATAATTAGACGAATTTCCTCATTTCCATTTTTAAATAGTGTTAATAACTTATGCTAAATATGATAGGAATTTTGGAATTATATTCAAATAATTGGTAATTTTCCGCAGTGCGAAAGAGGCACTTTTGGGTTAACACAATATAATATCGAAAAAACCCAAAAATTCGAGTTTTTCCAACGAAAATCTCCCAACGAATATTTTGTATATAAATTTGGGAAATTTTCAATGATATCACATAGTGCTTTAGGGCAAATGAGGCACAATTGGGAGATGTTCCCTTCCAAAATTCAAATCGTTAGAATTTTATACACGCGAAATGTACTAATTTTATTTAAAAACTCTTTTATTATTTGTTTAAAATCGTAATCTGTCTGGTTAATGTGGGTGTTATTACTGTATAATATTCGAAAGCAAATAAAATTAGACTATATAAATGAATCATTCAATTTCCCTTCAGTTTTCGAATTAGACCGATTTTATCATGAATTTGACGCAAACCCATAATACTAACAATAAACTATTGTTAATTTTTATTATCAACAGGCGCAATAAATGAATTCAAAAGATGACTAATTTTATAATTTTCGACGAACTAAATTAACGGATTTATTCGAGAAAAATCCCATTATCCTTGTTCTTTGAAGAACTATCGATGGAAATCCCAGATAAATCTCATTAACATTCTAATAATTAACGATAAATATAATTTATTAATTGTTTTTGTTTTTTTTTAATTATTGTTGATTAAACTAATACACGTGCCAATATTGGTGATAATGTGATAATTTGAGATTTAGTTGTGGTTTCGATTGTAATATTGGCAATAATAACAAACAATTTCTATTTTTGTTAATAACCCACAATTATTCTTCTTTGTTGATATTATTTATAGTAAAAACGGCCATATGGATATTGAGTGGTTTATCTATCATAAATATTGAGTATTGTTGATCCAACAATCCATCTAACAGAAATTTCGATGCAGTACTTCGATAATTTCAACAACATTACATAATTGATGTGAGATAAAATGGAACATTGACCTTTGATTTTAATCGATTTTCGAACGAATCTCATGAAAATATTCAGATTTAATCGGATATACTTTGAAGATTTGAATATAATCAAAATTAGAGGTCAATGGTATTTTTTTTTTATCTTAGACAAGTCTCATGGCCATATCGAAAATATCAGAAATTATTGTAGCAAATTCGAAAATAATCGACGAAAATTCCAATTTAATAATATTAATTTGCGGTTTGCGTTTTTATTATTGAGTAAAAAATTGCTTAATAACTCGATTTCATTAATGATATCATTAGTTGAAATCGACTATATCCTGGGAAAATTATTCGTATTGTTGTAATAGCAGTTGTATCCGATTCAAACCAATTGTAATTAATAAATGTACCACGTTTTTTATTGAGAGAGGAGGCTGGTTAGTTAATATTTTCGCCTTGAAACATTCATACAAAACTTAATAAGAATATATTGATAATTATCAATGAGCTCTAAATAAAAATCACCGATATTTATCAATAAAGAATTGCCCTTTCTAAAAGTTATATCAATTCTTATTGTGGGAAATAATCGAATAAATCACCAAGACAATAGGGTGAAGTGAAGGTTGTTATTTTTTTCAATTAAAATAAAATGTCAAACTATTCTCAACCATGAAGATTTCTCGAGATTAGATTAGATCGATTGTCTGGTTAATTTCTAAATTCGCAAAAAATACCACACGAATTCTGGCGAATATTAAAAATTACCACCAGGAGATTGTAATAGTCGTGTTATAAACTATTCGGTATCAAACGTACACAATTTGCAGAAGCGTGAGGTAGACACATTCGTTACCTTGACAACCGGCTTCAAGTCACGCCTATGCGTCTCCAGATCTGAATCCATTATAAAATTATCACGTTTATAGTTACTGTGAATTCGCGTTTCGATTTAATTATAATCCTGTTTCATCATTAATGACTGGATAACAATTCAAGTCTAGACTTATATCAATAATTTTTTATTTGTTTTATTCAATTTTTTACAACTGATAATTCGTGTCAAATCAGCGTATTTTGTAGTATCATTGATTGAAAAGAAAAAATTCAAATAAATGACTCTTTATAGTAAAACTGATTAATGTCATCATTGATAGATAAGAATGCATGAGGTTTCAATAAAAATGATAACTTATATTAATCATTGAGTTTACGTCATTTTTCGAGTCAAGAAACGATGATTATTCACGTTTTTTCACAATTTATCTTCAATATACAGCAAAATTGCTGTTTACTCATCAAAAAATCACAATACAAAAGTTATACTGTAGATTTCGGATATTTTTGATTTATGTAGAATTTCCATGAATATTTCATTGTTGTGTAGCCAATTTACCGTTTTTGTTCGTATTTTGAAAAGAGGAAATGACAAAGAGAATAAAACTATCATAATTCAAGACAGATGTTGACAAGATGTCGTCGATTTTGGTATTTTTGGGGGTCAATTTCCGCACAGAACCACACAATTCTAACAACAACAATAATAATAAGAATAATAATAATAATTCTATTGTTTAATTCGTTGTACGATTCAAAAATAATCTCTTTGTTTCTATTAGTTGTTGGCACTAAATAAAACTTTTACCAGTCCATAGACTCAAGGCGAATTATTTATAATTAAAATATAATTAAAACAATATTTAAGTTTGATTTTTGTCGTCGAATAATTGTCCAGGAAACAACAATTAAAAATAGGCTAATGATTTTTTTTTTTTCGAAAATATATTTCTAGTTTGTGGTTGGTTAACTATTCATGTTGTTACGCCTTAATTATTAGAGGAAAAAAAAAATAACTAACTGACTTATGTAATTTCAATATATCATATATAGTAGATTGTCACATTGTATATAACCTTCGCATTCTTATTGTATATACAAAGATTGTTTTTGTTTCAATATTATTTACAGTACAATATGGCAAAAACGAAAAAGAATTATGGCGTTAATGCACGAAAGATTTATCTTTAAGTTGGCAAAAATGATAAGATAAGGTTACTTAAAAGTGAACAACCTATAATTAATGATAACAGTATAATAATCATGTGAATGTCATGTAAATCATCTGCAACAATCAAGGAGGAGAAACAAAAGAAATTATTTAATGTTTCAACAATTTAAAATTCAATATAATAATTAATTAATTGAAAACAAATAACAATTAATAATTACAGTTTGGATTTTATTTTATCTGTAAATAACAAATAATTGAATGCTTTATATTATATAAAGTTATGTGTATATAATTGGTAAATGTGTGGGAAATAGTGGAGGTAGAATCGTATTGTTTCCTGACTGGCCTACATTCAATTTATTGCAAATACTACAATAATAATAATAATTATAATCAAAAGCTTATTTGATCAATCAACAATAGAAACGGTGAATTAGATACACCTTGATTCGGTAGAGTCAATCGAGCGAAATACAGTATTTTGACTATAGTTTTAAATTATTGTTGAGTTAATTCAGATGAAGTCAATATTTATTATTTTTTCGATAGACTATACCTATATGAATTATGGAATATCTCACTTTACAATTTTCGAATTTTTCCACCTCAATTCTACTAAAAATCTTGTGTTATGTTTAGTTTATTTGTAATTAGTCGGCTGTTTTTTTGTTGTTGTTGTTGTTGTGAACTCTGTTTTGTTTTGGTTCAACTGTTTTTGGCAATATTCCATTTTTGAGGTGGGCTAGTTTTGTTTACATCCAAAAACCATAATAATCGTTATTTGTATCTGATAAAATTAACAATAGTTTTTTTTATAAATTTTGATTTTATTTTTGAGTAAATCATATTCTCAGCAATATTCTATCTGAATTCCAATTGTACGACAATTATTTCAATTTCATAACTCTTCAATTATGGAGGCACGCGAAATTGATTGAACTATTGGCAAAAGTCACAATATCAATTTGTATATTAATTAGGAACCATTAGAATTGATGTCAAATTTTTTGCCATTAATAATTTAGAGAGGCTAAGAATTTCTAATCGATCATAAAAGGAATTAAGTGAGGTTTTATTCAAATCACAAACAAACAAAGAAGACGTTACCGTTCCTCTAGACTCGATCCATATCAATCAAATTAACTAAAATTAATTCAAAATAATGCGAATTTAGAAAAATTCCTTCATTATACAAATAATAGAGAATGAGCCAGGACCGGACTCACTGATATCAATTCTGAAGCATGTGTTTTTCGAAGTGAAATTCAATTCTCAAGGAATTTGTGATCGGTGACTTGCCTAATTGAGACTTAAGTCCGGCACTGGCTGAGTCCACTAACAGTAATGCTGTGATTCCGTTACAGGACTAGTTAGACAACAGTTATCAGAAAAAAATATTGTTAGAAAATTAATATAGATATTTCTAATGAGATCCTGACATCGTTTCGGTTAAATTATAAAGAGACTTTTATTTTACCATGTAACACTTATTGAATAGAACATATGATCGTTGATCAATCTAAATTGCAGATTCTTAGATTAATTTGAATGGAATTGATATGAATCAATCAAATATGAAGAGAAATCTTGCAGAGAAGGAAGAAGGATTCTTGTCCTTGATGTGAACAACACCAAACTATCTGGTCAATAACACCTTTACCTACCTGTTTATAACACCAAGGTTGAATTGTGAAGAATTTTAACCCATCGGTTTAGCCATTGAATAAATACAAAAAAAAAAAAGCAACAAGCAAACGAACAATCGAGGTATTATATCAGAATTTATGGAGTAAAGTTCGTTATTTTCAAAGATCAGTGACTCGAAGTCAATAAATTTGAATATTCTGCAACTATTATTTCCAGAATAATTATAACATTTTAGAATTAGTTGCATAAAATAATGTGCGATTAGACAGCATTTTTCGGAAATGTCTGCCATAAAATTTGAGAAGTACAAAGACTTTTAGGTTTGTGACCTCAGAATATTAACGTTGCAATATTTTCGATACATGCTCTTCTTTTCTGTCATTTCATTCAAGTTCACTGCTCTATCTTAAACTTTTGAGTTATTTTTTTTTTTTTACTCGACTGTTTAGAAAATTTAATTCCGTCAGAGTTCATTCAACTTTTTTTTTTCCTCCCACTAATTCAATATCAAAATATTGATTATAATTGAAATCAACCCTATATTTAGGTGAGACGACTTTGGAATCGAGACGACAAATAGAACAGGATAATTATCCTTGAATTAGCTTAATTAATTTTGGATCGATTTTGCGAAAGATCAATTTGCTTTGATTCCAATAAAATATTTTCACATGGTAATAATCTTTCAATATAAACAGCTTTTACGTTAAACCATTTCATTAGAATTGTTTATGAATACTGTTCAAGATAAATAATTAAACAGAATAGATATTGTAAAATTTTACGTCAATCACGCCAAAAATTAACCAAACAAATAATAAAGGAGCCAACGAATAAATATTATCTTCAATTTGAAATTGGATTCTCGGTAATCAGTTCTAACGATTCATTTCTAATGAACAGGTAGATGAAAGTTTTGATAATTCGAAATGTTTATAGAATTTTCAAAGCTTAGCCAAATATTTAGAATTTTCAGCAAAAATTAATCAACACAATTTTTTGCAACCAAACAAATTATTTTTCAGCTTGATATAATGAGAATTTTCCGAGCTTACTAATTATAGCGAAAGAGAGATTTTTCGATTTTTATCAATTTCCCCAACTATTTTTTTCCACAATTCCATAAATTTAGAATTCTGACAAGCAAATATTATTGAAAATGAACAATTAAAGCACCGGAGCTTCCAAATGCTTTCTCTTACTTGGAAGAATACGTAAAGCTAGAGAAAAATAAATAATCTAGTTTTCAATATTCAAGAAATTAGCGATTTGTTTGCTTTAATTTATATTTTTATAGATTTTTTATATATGTTCTAATGAAAACAAAAAAAATGTGGTGTGGAAAAATGGAATAAAATCGAACTTGGTTCATAATAATTTTTTCTTATCAATATCTCTCCACTTTTGTCTTATTTTCCAACAATTCGATTTTCATTTACCTGATTGTAAGATAATTGAGAATGTTGTAACAATTTTTGTTGAGTGTGCCAAAAATACAAAACTGAAACAAGATATGATCGTGGATGGAAATTTTCCGATATTTTTTTTTTAATTGGAATAGGTCCAAATAATATTTTTATAATTTGTTTACAATAAATTTGTCTTATAGCAACCGAATATGATCAATTCTGAAATTAATTTATTTAAATTTAGATTCCCGATGAACTTTTGACCATTAGAAATGCCGGCAATTATATTTTTGTACATTAATTTTTATTTTTAGTATCAAATAAAGTTTATCATTACCCCCAATGACTGTGATCTTGACTAAGAACTAATTACAATTTCATCATTCATAATAAATAACAAATGAATAGAGAATAAATTTGTTATTTTCTAAACGAGATCCTATGATTTTACGTAAATGATAATATTTTCGTGTTTCGGTCACAATTTCAGCTAAGCAAAAATCGTAAATAAATAAAATCTAGTTCAGCGTCTTTTGAAACAAAAGTAGCTGAAAAATAACCGTCTAGACATCATTTTTTATTTGTGTAAATGAAATGTAAAAAAATGATCAATCACGAGGCCATGACTAAAGTTTTTTTTTTAATAGAAAAAAATGCCTATCCGTGATTTTTGTTTTTTTCAAAATTTGCTAATTACTGAGAAATTGCGAATTTGAGATTTTCAAAAATTTGACATAATTACGACTAATTCGTTAAATAACTTTCACAAATTAATTATTATCTCGACGAATTTCTATTTTTATGCAATAACTTTCCTATTTTGAGTGAACTACGTTTTTTTTTTTTGGACTACTAACAATAAGTATATAATTTTAGGAAAAATCCAGAAATGTTCGATTTTAACGTCATTAAAATGACGTCATTACGATCAATGTCAAATTAGTGACGTTGCCAAAGAAAATCAATGCCTAAAGGTCATTTTTTTGTGGGAAATTCAATAATCACGCCATGAAATGAAAAGCGCGGTATTGTTTGATGAATTATTCAGTTGGCAAAATATCAAAAAAAAAAAAGGAGAAATTCAAATATTAAATATTTGAAGGAATATTATGGAAAATCACACCGTAATTCAAGGGTTAATTTCTAGAATTATACTCAAAGTTTAACCTTCAATTATTGATAATTATTACTGAGCGATAATACTGTTGCTACGGGTTTATTTATCAATTGAGTTTAACTGTTATTGGTGACATTGATCTGAAATAAAATTCATTAAAAATTTAATAATAATAGTGATCAAAATGTGGGGTATAGTTGCTCAATAAATTAACAATTGATAATCAATAAATTCAGATATTTCAAAACAATCGAAACTAAAATAATAAAAAAAAAACATATCGATAAGTTCTTCTAATAATAGACGAGAGATCAATTCTGATTTCACAACAAAGAAAAATCTAAAAAAAACTTCAAAGTGATCCAAATTTGGTTTGGCTGTGAATCTAGTCGATTAAATATCAGCGCGGGAAAGAAAAAAAAACAAAAACTACCTATTAGCACTTTTATCAACTCAAATTGGAGAAGCTCCGATCGAATTGTAGATTTTCCAAAAATTGCCACGTTTCGGTGCCAAAGACGAAACTACAGACAATTTGGCATCGGGCCCTGTCTGTGTAGGCTTTTAGACATTTCTGTGAGTACCTCAAGGACTTATCACATGTTACTATTATTATTATTATTGTTTTTACTAATGTGATGGGTTTCGGGAAATTTCTTCGAAATTTTGCCAAAAATTTCGACAGGCTAGGTGAACGTCACGGTTACAAAAAAAGACGCTATTATTGAGACGTAGATATAATTTTTTTTCATTATCAAAATAAATATTGAAAAATCGTCATTATTTTAATGACGACTTTGATTGATGTATTTTATATTGAATGATAAGATAAATCCATGAATTTCGCTACAGTAAACTATTTTATCAACAATTATTCGCATTATTCCAAATTTTATAATTTAAAATGAATTAGTAATTTCAAATTCGTGAAAGAAACAAGCGCATCTTACATATTGAAAGTTAAAAAAGCGAAATCACTATTTTAGTATAATTTAAGCGATTCAGCAACCGGACCAGGAAAACAAATTGTATTTACGAGCTATTGTTATTCGGTTGTGTTTTGATTATTGACAATTTTCAATTATCATATCTCCTTGAAATTAAAAACCATCGATTTTTACAAATCGATAATCGATAAAAATGTGTGTTGAACGTCCCCGATCCAAGTCTTTTCCAATTCTCTTTCGATAACAAACCCGAAAACCCAC
>JAZBGZ010000529.1:1940-17208 GCA_037414795.1 Stenodera caucasica | reverse complement strand
TAACCAACAATAATTCGTTTGAATTTATTGGATAGTTAAATTATATTTCGCGATTTTCATTATATTAGTCGCCGCAGAGATAAAATTCGTAATTTATATTTTTTCTATTTATTTTCAATTGATTTGATTGGAGAGAAATCATACCTTTAGTTATTATAAATTTCAATTGAATGCCTACAAATACTTAAATAGATTGACAGGAATTATTTTTTATCGCCTGATTTTATTATAGACAACAGCTATATTTTCTTAGTTTCTTAGAATAAATTAGATCTGTCCGTGTGAAAAACTGCAGTTGTTCTTATTATATTTTATCATTTCCACCAAGCTAGATTAAATTCAATTTTTAATTATTTGTAGATTTGTCATGTCTGGAGACTTATCAAATAATTTCGAGATAGAGATCGAATTATTGTAATTTATCGTTTCCATTGATAATAAAATCTCCAAATATATTCGATAAACATGGATTTTCCATTAATAATTTTTTTTTGATAAAATTTATAGCCTAATGTTTCTCTAATTGACCGTTGATTTGCTAATTTAGCGAAATAATTTGAATTTAAATCGGTTGTGTAAATCCATTCGAACAAAATAATAAATAATTCGTCGATTTTGAGTTTTTTGAATATAAAAAATTGATGAACAATGATAAAAACTTTTCTATCGATCAATATTGTTTATTTCAATTAACATGGTCAGTTTTGTAAATTTCATAAGCACGTGTCTAATATTACATAAAGACATATTATATTTAGTTCAATTCAATATCACAATATTAATTATATTAAATATTGATGTTGTTTACCAATAAAATCATTGTAAGCGAAAATTGTAAATTCTAATAATGTGAACTTTGAGCTGTTGTAGTAATATTTTTTTTTGGCAAATTCGTCGATTCTTATTAAAAAATATTTTGTAAGAAACTAGAAGGACGAATTCGAGATTTTTCTAATGCTCGATAAAAATTCAGGACTAAACTAAAAATGCACCGATCCTCAATCATCCTAAAAATTTGTAACTGAATATAATTTTAGAAAAATCTTTCATGATTTCTCCCCCCCCCCCAAAAAAAAAGATAAGATAAAGTTGCAGTTGCAACTCAAGTATGAAAATTATTATGACATAACGGAAAGTGCAGTTTTAATTATATGGGATTAAAGTGCAATTTGTTATTTTTTTTTTTTTGGCTATTCTCATTTAATAATCGAGTTTCTTTCGAATGGTGTAAGATTTCTTCTGAGCCTGAAATTGGAAAACTGTAAATTCTGTAATGTATTCTCCAAACAAATCTCTATCTTTATCGCTCAATATTATACAATAAAGAAGGAAGATGAAGTTTGGAATTTGGAGATTTTTCTAGAATTGTTGAATTCGAGCTTAATTATGAGATAAACTATGGATCATTGCTTAATAGTTTTATTATTGGGATAATCTCGTAAATTATAAAGTACATTTCCCCCAAATTACGATTAATTATTATAATTAGCTCAACTGAGTGATATTGAAATTATTGATAAATAATCAAAATTCGTAATTACAAGTTTCGACTCTTCCTATCAAAGGTTACCAAAACAACAATCCAAAGTAAAAGGCAAACTTCAATGATATTGACGTTTTGAGGTGGAAAATAATGAAAATTCCTCAAATACAAACCTTACCTTGACAATAATACCTGTATAATCAAAACTGACGCAATTCAAACTTTTCATAATATTATTAGAATGACATATTCACATTATTTCCACTGAAAAATTGATATTAGAAAATTGGAATTGTGGAAAAATAGCCAAATTGTTGCCAATATTGTAAATTTTCCCGATCAACAATAAATTCGCCATTATTTTGTGAAATTATTTATAATTTAATCGTTAGTTTTTCCTTGATTGTAAAAAATTCTAAATACTCGATAATTATGGCGAAATTCAATAGTGGAAATCACTCCTTGAATAAAGGATACAACTGTGATAATTGTTCCGAATTTTGTCACCATTTGAAGTATGACGATCACGTGAATATCTCATGATCACTAAGAAAACTGATAAAGTAAAATCCACGGAAAATTTCGCTATAATAAATAAACGGATTTGTATCCTTAAACAAAAAAATATAGACAATATGGTTAGGGATTTCGCTATCTAACAATATTTAATGTGGTCATGATAACGAGTTCCTTGAAATTTTGCGTTTGGTTTTCATTCAACAATAATAAAGGAAATAGATTGTGATTGTTCTACCATTTTTGAATGCAATCAAAAAATAATAAGTAATTGAATAAATTTTAAGTGGAAATGGTGCCAGTTTTCAATAACAGACATATTGCATCAGTTCAAATTATCGATTTCAATATTATTACTACTGTTTATATTTCAAACTAAATAAATTTATAAATTAAAATATTAACATTGTGTCGAAATGTGATTCTATAACAGTTGGAATCTTCAATTGATCTGTTCCTTTATTGACCTCCACGAATGAATTGCGTTTTTTTTTCTTTGAACGATATTTTTGTGTCAATAGCGCAATATTATGTGATTTTTTTAGAATTTCATAATCTATATAAATTAATCAGTGGTTTCCTCGTGCTTTACAACACACGTTAAGAACAAAATTTTATCGAGGCTATCACAAGAGATTGTATGCATAGTTGCATTCAAATATATTCAATACAATTAAAATAAAGTAGCCAAAATTTTAAAATTACCGCCGCTATAAACTTTGAAACTTTTGGAGGTACGTATCGCCATCTATCAGTGAGAAGTTAGAATAATGGACCAGCTTGTGACAAAGTTTGTGTCTCGACTAATTTGAGTCTATTCGCGCCACCTACTGAGTAGATAAGATACGAGTTCTCAATTTCGGTAATTATCGAACAGATGCCGCTGCAATAGCGGGGGAATTGAATTAAAATTAACAAATTCGTAAGAATTGGCGCTAAATTTTGTGAATTTCGAAAAATTATAATTGAAACATCACGATAATTTTCATGTAAAGCAGTTTTATTGATAGAAAATTATATAAAATGCAATAGGAATTGTTCATTGTTTACTGCAGACTCTTGTTTTTGCTAATTAAAAAATAAATGAACAAATATCAAATAACAAAGTCATGTCAATAACGACATTCCTGAGATTAGTGTGAAAATAGGAATAAAAATCAATACATAGAAGGCATATGACTCGTTTTGTTATTTCAAGTATACCTGAGATTTAATTTTTTTTAATTGTAACGGGATTCACAATGAATACACTATAAAAATATTTAAATTTGAACAAGAAATTACTGATATGATTCAATTGTTAGATTAGAGCCAATGTGGTGGGATAATTTATGGGACTAGTTCATTGTCGAATTTTATCAGTGAAAGTTTGATTTCAATCAGCGATTAAACTATCAAATTTGCATCATTTTAGAAAAACAATTGGCTTATGTAAAATATGAACCTAGAGTTGGATTTTATCAATAACAAATCAAGTGTCCATATGCATAGTTGATACTTGATTAAAGTACACTACAAGTGATTTTGTTTTTTTTTTTCAATTGAATTATTTGTTTGAGTCACTCGAGAAAAATACGGAGATTTTATTTTGGCTCATGGAGAATTTTTAGTAATTCTATTAAACCTTTTATTCATTATAAATGATGGAAGTTGACCTATGACCGTTTGTTTTGGATCTTTAAAATAAAAGCCTTCATTTATTAACGACAAATGAAGACAGTTCAATTTGTTTTATTGTATATTTATTGAATATATTTGAGTCAATGATAAAATTATAAATAAAAAATTCAGGGTTTTCATAATTATTATTAATATTGCAGACATAAATAATTTCAATATGTCTCTTTTTGTTTATTTCTGTAGTGCAGCAATAATTAATATTTATTATTATTTTCGAAAATATTAATGAGAGACCATGAAGCTCATAATGTCGAATTTCAACAAACAATTTTGCAATAGAAAAATTTCAAAAATTATCTCTTGAAGAGAATAATTAATACTTTGAATATTTGGAAATTTCATTAAATTGTTTACAGGCTATTTCAAAATTATAGAAGAAAATAGCTTGGAAATTTCAAAATTGTCTCATTTTTATGACTTAAACTATGCAATTCGAATACGGAAGATATTAAGAAAAGACTATTTCACTAATTATTTTATTGATAGCAATTAATGATGATAATTAGGCGAAAATTACGTGTTTCCGCTCATTTGACGCTTTATTGTCGATTGTTCTATTGTTAATTATTTTTTAACGCACTTATTATGAGTCTCCCATTATTTATAGTAGGAATTTTCAGCATAATATCCAAGAAATTATGCAGATTTTCAAAAAACAATTTTGTTGATTTACTATAAAAAAATCTCCAGTTTTGTTTTATTTCAAGCTCGCAGTAAAGATAACTTTGAGAATTCATTTCCCATCTCTACTAGTAATAGAGGACTGATGAGAAGTCTTCAAAAGCTGTTTTTTAGTAGTTCTCAATCACGTGTAGAACTGGTTGCATAATTTCACACACAAACTTTTGTTAGATCTGTCGATTCGATTCAATCAGATCGTGAGGTTGTACGATTCGATTTGAGAATCTTAAAATTAACATTATGATCGAGATTTAGATAAAAATGGACCTAAGAATCTCGCTCAACTATAAAAGCGTAATCTCATATTCATAAATATTTTTTTATTAATTTCTTATTGTATTCTTGGCAGAAGAGACCGATCCAGGTAATTATCTCAATTTTTTTTTAGAATATCAAAATTATAGACGTGAATGGCAAAAAATCAATTTGATGTTGTTTCATCGCTAATTTTCCATTAAAAATAATTTTAATAGCTTGAATGGACTTTCGACTTGATCTGGGAAACTTTGTGATTTATATTAACGGAAAAGAACTGCTGTCTAAAAATCAATTTAAAATGCTAATCGAGCTCAATTATAATTATTTGATTTTTGTCAGAGATTAAAATTGTCAATCAAAAATCTTGCCAATAATCCTTGATATTGTTTTGATTAATTTTGATTACTATATCGTTATTGTTTAGATAACAATTACTACTTAAATAAAGTGCATTATCGATTGTATTTCAGACGGAGATTTCTGTAAATTTTTTTTGGAGTGCTTACCTGTATCATTGAGTAATCCTCGTATTGTTTCGTCATTGAAGCTCTCCGTCTCTGTGGACATCGCTGAAATAATTCAAAAAAAAAAAACATTAAGGATTTGTAACAAAAATCCTCAAAGCTATAATTTAACAAATTGACTCAATTATAGAGTTATGAGAAAGTTGAAACTATGTGAAAAAGGAGTAATTGTTTTTGCTCAATTTCAGTTCGTTGATTTTGGCAAATATTTCAATACAGTCATTACTGCAAGGACAAGTATTCAAATGAACTTCCTGCAATAAAAGCCGACATAAACCAATTGTCGACGATTTAATACAATCGAGAATGTTCCAATGAGACAGGTCAAGATCCTTTTTACATTTCCTTCAATTTAAATATATCGCACAAATTTAAGTGAAATTTTTCAAAATGAACAAAAACATAATTACGTACATAACTTCACAGAATAGATCATCGTAATAAATTTATCCGCACTTGTTGCCACAATAAATAAAAACTGACTGATTTCGAAAAAACCTTAAATACATCGTTTTATAGGTAGATAAAAAAAAAATTCGTCGATAACAATTATTGAGTGGAGAAATCATTTGTCGCAAATCAATTATTGATTTATCCGACAATTGAGGAAATTCTTTATTCACGTTTTATTTTAATTAATGAAAATGACTCTAATTCAACTCAATTAAATTAGGTAATATTGAGATGAACGGGCCAAAATCATGCTTCTTTCCTTAAATTTTGAACATTTACGATATTCTGGTCTTTATTGCAGTTTTGAGATGAAAATCTCATCGAATACACGATTTTGGTCGCCATCTGCAGACTTTCAACGAAACTAATCTAGTAGATGATTCAAATTTCGTAGTGTGTGGCGTTTGATAGAGCAACAAAACTACTGATAGTCTAATATTTTTATTTTAATTGATAATTAATCAATTATAAAATTTAGGCAATCAGCTATCGATAAGATTACTGATAGAAACAATAGAAATACTTCCTAAAGAGGTGCAGCAAACAAATGATAATAGAAACATGTACTGATTGTTTCGATAATCGACTGAAAATTTCAATTCTATTATTTTTTCTATTCTCCAAATTGACATTTAAGGACACATTTTTAGAAAAGGTCTATTATTGTAGGATAAGTTGATATTGAAAAGTTTAAATGTCATTTACCTCTAAAATCCATTTATCGAAAAATAAGGTAAATACTTAAAAAAAATTTATCATCGGAAAGAATTTCGAAAAATCCCTATAATGTAGAGCGATAAATATAAGCTTTGTTGAATAAACAGAAACAATGCAATTTAGGGCAAGTCTCAATGTCCGTTTTCAATTGCAAATCAATATGCTTATCGTACGAATAGTCATTATTTTTGAATAATTCAGAAGAAATTTGGGCAATTATGGGAGTATATTAGAAAATTGTGGTAATGATAGATTGATGGAATAACGCAAAATTTGTATAATTCGTGGAAAATTTGAATAGATTAGAAAATCTGATAAGCTTACCGATTATATGGTTCAAAGACCTCATCTGAATCGAAATCGCACTTTAACGAAATAATCCAATGAAATCAACTCAACTATCTAATTTCTAATCAATTGATGATCAATTGAATAAAATTTGAATATTTGTTTTTCGTCGATTAAGTGAATTCCTACAATCTCATACTGGCACCTGTTCACAACTGAAAAACTTGTTACACGACTATTTGTTTTTATTACGGAAAGAAGACGGAAATCTCGTCAATACGTGGATTATAAATTCGAATCAATATTTAATTATTATTATAGAAGTGTGTATTTTTTGCAAAATAATTAATTCTATCACTTATTATTATTATAGCTGGGAACATCTGTAATTGTAAAAAAAATTGTTGCAAGGTTACGTTGAACTACTAATATTTCATTTAATAAAATCAAGGCAAACTGCAAATATTTGTACAGAAAAAAGGACTTATTATACATGATTATCAACTCATTCAATTCTGTCGTTATTGTTTGACTTAAGTCACATGAATCGTCTCCAAATTTTATTACATTTTTTTTGATAAATAATTAATTAAATAAATCTTTCGTTGACATATCAGGAAATTGTATAAAATACATTTGAATATATTCGAAAATTATTTTGACCTTCTCGATTTTCAAATTTTTAATTCGGACAAAAAAAAAATTGATGCAGTAATATTTTTTGAATGAAGTCATTTCACTTTCTTTTACTTTCTTCAATAAAATGCGACAGGAATTGATAATTTCATTTTTATTATTAAAGAAATTCACAATTTGACCCTCGACTCGACTCGAAAGACGTCAATATTAAATTAAATTCACTTTCATAGAATAACTTTTATAGAACTAAATTAGGCTTTCTTATATTTTATTTAGCCGTATATCATTATAATTTTCACACAAAAAATTCTTTTCCATTTAAAATCAATTAAATCATTACTTGACTCGTTGTAGAGACAGGATATACAAAGTACACAAGGACCCATCTCTACTCCTACTGAAGTCATAGTAGTGTATGATGTGAGCTTGGCTTAAGATTTCTTCGAATAATGAAATGTAGAAGTTTTTTCTCGTTCAAAGTTTCTCTATTATTAGCAATAGTCCGGTAATTATTATTGTTGTTGTTATTCTCCCTATTACTGATATTATTATGACAAATGAAAAAAGCGAAAAACTGGCATGTCACGTAAAACAAAAGATTTGTAATATGGTGTTAAATAATAAAAAATTAATCAGTTGTAATTACGGGAAATAAGTAAAATGTGAATTTTTAATAAGTATTAATTTTAACCTTCGAATAGCTATTGACTAATAATAATTTGTCGTCAATTCTGCAATAAATTCAATAAAACAAAAACGTCTATTTATAGTCGATTTAAAATTCAATTTGATTCTAAAATTATATTACTAGTACGTCATAGCAAATTAATTTGTTTTTACAATAAAGACGAATATTGTATGGAATAATTATCTAATTATATCTATAATTTTATATTTGAAAATAGAAAAGGAAATTGTAGATTTCCAATAATTACAATCAACTGAATAGTAAGTAGAATTATAGATTCATGTCTAATTTGCCATAATCACAATGACTAAACAATTAACGTACTGATAAAACTTGAAGAAAATAATCGATTTTAATTTCAAGTTCTATTAAATGGTCCTCAATTAGGGTTGCTTCAAAGTAGCTTAAGGCGGCGCCCACACTTGAGCGCTTCACAGATATTCAACAACTAAATAAACGCTACAGGCTGCCCATCTAAAAATGATCGTTAAAGATGATAAGTCATAAATTTTATACCACGATATCGATTATACGGGATATTCTTTCTATTAGAAATCTCTATCTCTATCTTCAAAATCTTGTTTATCATTTTGTGTTCTACATAAATATCGAGATCTTTTTTTGGACTATTAATCGATTGAATTGTGCATTATTCCTAAGCTCAATTCAATTATGTTGCTTTAGAGATGGGATATCGGTTCGATTGATTCATCGGCAACTGACAACTTTAAAATCGTGATATTTAAATAAAATAAAATCACGTAATTCTATAAATCACAACTGTGATATCGTCAACTGTTCTATTTAATTGTGTAATTTAAATGTTATTCACTTATTTATTTGTTGGTTTTTTCTTCGTGATAAATCAGAGCCGCTTCTTGACATTTTATCATTGCAAAACTGTAAATTTTTAGATATTTCGCCAATTAGAAATAAACAACCACATCTCTAATCTAATTGATTATTGAAAGATTTATAGTCTTATTTTTTATCCAAAGAGGATTTTCCCATGTGCGGTTTATCGACAGGTAAGTGACCTCTTTGGAGTCCAGATGGGCCTTAATATTCATAAAATAATGAAAAAAAAAAAACATCAGCAAAAAACGAAATATATAAGATAATTGGATAATTTTCACCGGCTGTTAAAACAAAAATTAATTATTCAGGAGCTATTTACCTTGACTTTGACGAACAAAGATGTTTTACGTAAATTAGATTTGCACGTGCTAAAATCTAATAATGTTGGAGAAAAAGTATAAATTATACTGAAAATATTTGGACATTTATATAGTCGAGCTTGTCAAATGAAAAAAAAATTGATATAGATTATAAACGAAGTCTAATAGCAAAAATTGTGGTTTATCTGCCTCAAATTCAAATCCAATTATCGAAGTGACAATTTTCAAATTTATTTAAAACCGAATTTTGCTTGACGAACCGAAAATTAGAAATAATCCATCGATTAGAGATGAATTGATCGCAATCAAAACAATTGTAAATAATTCATAATAAATAAATAATCATTCTTTCGAACATGAAGGTCGCTAGTTGAAAGAAAATTATTATTGAAACAAAAAAATTAATGAAAGTAAATACATGTAGGTAATTGATGTGATAAACATAATCACAACATAAAATGAATGTCCAAAGTGACATATTTATTATCAATTTTATAGCGAAATTATAAGTTAATCTATAGTCTATAAAGCAACAATATTCGAAAATCGATATTACGGAAGAATTTAAAGTCGCGTTCATACAGGCTCTATCACTACCGCAACGAGCAGCTATCTTTGGTCTGATTGGCGGAAAAATAGACAAGTGTCAAGCCACGCCCATGTCCTCGATTTGAACGCTGTTCATACCGTGCGGACGTGCCTTTAGACTCGAAAATAGACTTCCATTATCGAAATTGAATTGATATAACAGACACGGAAGGAAATACAATCGGATCAATCACGCCTCTAACAAGGACGAATCAGTCAAATTAATATTTTCAATCATAATTCTTTTTTTTTTTTGCGATCAACAATAAAAATTCCCGTCATTGACTTTGACAATTGTCTTATAACGACCATTACCAATCCAATATTGAATATTGAAAAACGGAAGTTATTGTGAATTCCGGTATCGGGAAATTTCAGGGCTCTTTTGTTTGGTGTTGTTTTTGTTTTTTTTTTTTGTAAGATGGGAAAATTCTATACCTTTGATCGTTACAAATAAAATTATTGACTTGTAATTTACCGTTGTTACTTTCGCTAAATTATAATAAAGTCGTTTAGCCGGTTATAGCGAGTTATTGAAAAACAGTTCGATTATTATTATTCGATGTTGTTATTATTGGTAGAAATTTGAAACCACGAGTTATATAAAAATCGTCTTAATTATATTCATCAAAACTAAATTGATTCATGTTATTTTCTATGGTTTAAATTCAAGGCTCCGAATCAGTGATTTTATTATTTATGCTCATAATAATATGATAATATTGTAAGAAAAAAAAATGTTTGTCATTATCAATATTAACAATGGATGATTTAATAGTTTTGTTAAATAGAGAAGAATTCGAAATTTCAATTAATAAGATTTACTATTCACAAATTGATTGGCTATCGATTTATTCTCTTGTTTAATCACTTATTCGTTTAGATAACAAAAATAAGATGCTATTAAACCTTGACATCGATTCTAAATTGATTATTTTATAGAAAAAAAGCATTATTGCGTAAATTTTTGTATGCACCTACAGTATAAATTGTTTCCAATCTCGATAAAGCTCGGCTCACACTGATCAGCAATTTACTAAAGCGGGCTTAAAATTGTTTCGGAATTGCTCAATAGAATCGGGAATTTCTAAATTTTTCAAAAATAATTCGATTTTAATAATTATAATAATTACCATTATTACATAATATCGGTGTTCGTATTAAAAATTCGTGCGTTTACAAGCGTTGAAATCTCCAATAATAATTATTCGTTTCGCTTCCAGCATAACCGACTTATTTTCTTGTAATTATTCGAGATATTTTTCTAATTTTATAATAATTGATTGATTACAATATGGAAATTGATTCTAATCACAATTATTCAACGTTAAAGTTAATTAATGAGTACCTAGAAGTAATTGTGGACTATTATAATTGAAAAAGAAATTAATTGTATTTATTTCAATGTTTACATTAAGAAATTTGTTATAAAGTCGACCCTGTAATGTAAATTTTTCTATATACAATTGTAAATTACAAGGCTGGATAATTTTTATTGTTGCACTTGTTTTTATTATATGAAATCATATTGGACACATACATAATTACAGTTAATTATGTCTATATTCATCGTTATCTTTTTTGAATGATTTTATGTTCCCTTGTAATCCTTTATTGTTATGATTATTCATTGATTGTTTATCAATTTGTTTATAATTAATTGATAGAGAATATTCAAATTGGAAATGAATTTAGTTGTAAAATATATCAAAAATTTATCGATAATTGCAAAATATTCAATTATTTCTAGATAAAACCTTGCTAGAAGTCGATGGCCTATTAACCTATTAGAGAATAACAAAATCAATTGTATAGTTATCCCAAAATGGCTTGTATTTAATTCAATTTCTTTCACTGATTGTACTTTTTCTATATTTTTATAACGTCACTAATTTCCGATTATATTCGGACAACTTTAATTAATTGTGTAATTATTGTGATGGAACAATGGAAAAGGTATTTTTCAATTTACATATTGTGGTATACGTTATTATCAGTATGACTAATTTCTTGTTTAAATATAAATATGGTTTGATAATTGATCGATAAATTTATATATTTATTGCTGAATTTAATTGTAAACGTCTTGTGCGGTGACTATTTGTGAGTTATAATAATTGATTATTCAACTTCAGATTTTCGATTGAAATAACGTCGAATTCGATAAAATTGAAAATTTATTGAGAAAACACAAAGGACCGGTTTTGGTTGGGGAGCTTTCGAAGTTCAAGCGAAAATTCTACGATTCAAAAATTCGAATAGATAGCGATTTCGACAAGAATTTTTATTCAAGAAACCAAATTGGACTAACTCTCAAGTACTAAGTCAAGTTGGCCGATACAATTTGGTTTACTGTATAGAAAACGCAGAAATAATTATGACCAATTGTCTCTTTATGATAAATAAATGAAAAAAAATAATTTAAAAATTACGTTATCAAAGTGCAATACTCGAAAAAAGCAGGAAATGGTGCAATTTGATAGGTGACGCAAATTTGGAAATTTCGAAAAAATATTTTATCGAATTGATAAGAAAAATCGGAGCATCACAAGAATTGTGGACAATATTTAATATTGGGAAATATACAAGGTTATCGGAAAATTCTACTCGCTCTAGATAAATAGGGTAGAAAAATAACGATAGCTTTTCGTCCATTACAAATGACCCTGTATAATCTAATGGATGTTTATTATTATTTTATTTAATTAATTTATCGTGTTATTGTGCTAAAACAAAAAGTTTCGAAAGACAAAAATATGTTTATGAATTAATTAACAATGAAAATGAGGAAATCGGCGAGATTCGTTTGTTTTATTTCAATAAAATTTATTAAATTTGAACAAAGTCGCATTCGCACTATTCGAGACTCATCATATCAGTATAAAGCTGTTTTTTTCAAGAGCTTCAAATGAAAATAATTGTGGCTGAGATCTTGAAGTGAGGCCAAGGATTTGGGTGAATGCGGTCCTGTATCGACAATAAATTACAGAGATTCAAGTTCAAATTCTATATCGAGAGAGAATTGTATAGTTCAAAGTCTTTTATAATTTTCGACTCATCCTTAACAATAATCTCGGTCTATTGTAATTAGAAAAAAAAAATATCCACATCAATTCCGGATATTCACAACCTTGAACAACTGCTATATTCGTAATGTAAAAATAGAGTTGGAGGATTCTCACGATTTTGCACTTCACAAATTAACAGCCATCGAATTTGATATTGAATGAATTTTCAATTATAATCCTTAATTAGCGAATTGAGGAAGTCAACGATAGAATTGATGAATCCATTAATAATCGATACACACACACACGAATTTATTGATATTGAGTTGTACTTGAATTTTCACAAAATTGGTAATAAAAGGTGATTTGTTCATTGTCAAAAATGGCGATAATATTGTTGTTCTTATCGTAAGAAATTCACTACACGTGACATTAATTTATTCCTCATTTGGATAGATAATATCAATTATTTAAATCATTATATCACAGATGGTTTGTTTATCAAATTCCATCAAAATTATATCCAAAATTAGACGATTCTTTCAAATTTTGATTACAATATTACATATTGATCGAATAATTACATTTATTCATTATTCAAAATTGACCCACACGATAAATAACAAATGTACCTGCGTTTCTTTATGTTGATTCAATATTAAGGGTTGTTTATCGAATTAATAATTCTCTTACCGATAAATCTGCGTAACAACCACATAATTAATATAACAAAGAAAATAGGGAAACTATAAGAAAAAACACAAACAATAATTAACATTGAAATAATTAATCTCAATAAATTACAAAAGAAATCTGTACATAACAGTAAATTAAAAACAAATTACTTAGTCGAATATAAATATTTGATTAACCTTGAGGTCAGTTACCAAATAGTTTTCGACAGATCACAAATCAAATTTCGCAAATATTTTCGCACCTCCATCCAGATAATAGTCGAAAATCAACAATTATGTTGATGGAAAAACATCAATTCGATCATATTTCATTAAAAAATTTAAATTTTAAATATTTTAGTTAAGATAAAAGATAAGAACGCGTTAAGTATACTCGGAAAATTTCATTATCCTCACTTCGGTATAAACTTTAGTGGAATTGTTGCAAATTTTGTTAGTTGATGAAATTATCATGGATTAGAGTTGGTTTACACTTTTGAAAATTAACAAATTTATTTTGAATTGTTGATGATAATAAATGCATACGTATTTTTGATAATTTTCGAAAAAATTGATAAAGTTACTTTAAACCTAAAGGCTACAAAATAATTTATTTTTAATTACAGATATCTATGTTTCAAGGTTTGACGAAAATTTTAATTGTTATTCAAGCGAAATGCTCCAATTATTCTATTCAATAACGAAAATTATCGATTTTCCAAGGAAAAGTTCTAGGCTATGCTTATAATGTCGAATGACTCACGTGAATTTTCTTACGATCAATTTGAAGGTATGCAAATTTTTAATAATAACGGAATGGGTCTAATTTATGAGGAAGTTAGACTTATTGGCATCAATAATAGAGTATTAATTAATGTTTTTTGAATAAAGAATAGGGAGATATTAATTATTGTCATTAATTAAAAAGAAAAATACCACAATCAATATATTTCTATAAAAAGTCAGCACGATATTGATGTTTATTTATCCGTTTTGTATGAATTATTTAACGTTATAATGAACAAATCGAAAACAACCATGATTTATTTTCTATTTACATTTTCGGAAAAACTCAATTTTAAATATTATCGTGATATAATTTCTTGTATAAACTGTGACGTCGATGATTATCACAACATAACGACTATATTATAACATTAATGTTAAATCACGTTAATTATAATTAACACACACATAGAAATTTCGAAAATCTGGACGACTATAATTGGCGATTTCGATCAAAATAACTTCTCGTTTAATTCGTCTCGTATCTAGTTTTATTTTGGTATCGGTTTGACGTAATAAAAACTACCATTCGTGAAACAGGTATTCCTATACTTTCTTGTAATTGAAGCGAATTTGATGAAATCCCCAAACGATTACTTCGAACTAATTAATGCACTTTTTTTTTTTTAATTGTAAATTATCGAATTATTACAAATTTATGCAATTACAGAAGATAAGTAACGCTCGACTAAACAAATCCTTGACATTGAGAATGAGATTTGTATTAAACAGTTGCTTTTTCCAATATAATTAACTTGTAATTAATTTATTTGTTTTTTTGTTTTTTTTTTTTGGAAATGACCCTCTTATATAATTTTATTTAGGAACTTTCTGTTATTTTTCAAACCGAAATTATCCACAACATAGCAAAAATGAAAACAACATCTCGTAAATGTTGTTAATTTTCAAGGATAATAATTTACTCTCGAAATTTATAATTATAGTTTGTGTAAATTATAATATACGAAAATATTGAATTAATTTGTTGATTTTATGGAGAATAACAATGGAAAATGTATGTAAATTATTATCTTATCGTTAATAACGAAATAATTTGTTATAAAAATGTACAATATTATGTCACCTAGTAAAATAATTATTTTGCGA
>JAZBGZ010000527.1:13085-29372 GCA_037414795.1 Stenodera caucasica | reverse complement strand
GTATTCTTACAATCTATCAAGCATCTTCGAATTATTTATTCATTTATTTATAAACTGCGTTAATATTTGTATTCATTTGAATTTCATGATTAATTTGAAAAGTTGCGTGCTTCTTTTGTATTTTGTTTAATAATAATATTATAATACACCTGCCGATGGTATAATAATAATAGTAATAATAATGTATACAGCACACGTATTGTCCATATAAGTTTGTGTCGTGTGGCTAAAGGTGTTTAATTTTGAATTGTTCAAATTAAATTCATTGAACGTTTCCACAATTTCCGCTATCCATCCACACACAATTTTCGTCACTTTTCAATATTATCTATCCTGTTAACAGTGTTATCCAATACAAGAGGGCAAAGTCAAATGTGAAAGTACAAGACGTAGATCTCTATAATGTCGTCGTGTAATGGCACCCTTAGGACAGATCTATTATTAAAAATCCTCCCATATGGTTTATGGTGATTGACTTTTCTAAAAGCGACCCTGACGCCAGTTGTTATATACATATACACACATATATTTTATATATGTAGTTTACATATGCTGTATGACAATTTTTTTTTTGTGCCCTCTTGCTTACAAGGCAGATGTTAAACACATTTGATTTCGCCAAATATAAATAACAGCATTATCCAATTAGAATCCAGTTTTAAATCTAAAAAAATACTATTTAAGAAAAAAAATAAATCTCGTACAAATTATTAATTAGGAACGAAACGACAGCTTTAGTTTTGCAACACCTGGCGACAGGTGTACCATCCCCATTAATATTCAGTTACAATTCACAATTTTCAAATTATTTCCCACTTGTATAATTCGATCACGCTTTATTTTGTTATAATAATTGGAATATTTTAGCATAAAATTTAAATTGTATCCATCACATAAAACAATGTAACCTCAAATATCTCAATAATATTATACAGCGCCATCTAGCAATTATATGGCGAAACTTGTGAATATTCACAACAGAAAACTGTAACATTGTAGTAGATTTGCGCGAGATTCAAAATTTTTTGTATTTTTGATAATTAGTTTTTGCTTTATTCAAAGCTCTACAATAGATTTGGAATATTCTCGAGTATACTCCGGTTCTCTCTTTTATCTTCTATCGAAATAGTCTGTCAAATGCATACAAGTCTCAATCAAATCTTTTTTCTCCTCCTATTTTGTTGTATTGTACAGAACAATCTTTTTATTCAGTTCTAAAGCTTTGATGTTTCGATAGAAGAAAAAAAATGAACAAACATTTCCAACTATAAATACCGATGTTTTCTTTTTTATATGGGAACAATAGTGGCCTTCATACGTACAATATTGTGAACGTGATAATGTTTAATCAATGATCTGGCGCCTTGTTCGGAAATAATTCATAAATAAAACCATCTCGATTGCAATTTCAATAGGAAAATTGATAAAACGTCTCGATTTTCTTAGAAGAAAACATAATCGTCTAGTAGGATTTTGAATTGTTTGACAACTGCTGTTTTACACGTGCTCCAAGTGGTTTTTCTATCAGTAAATAATCCTAGTTATTGGTCAATTGATATCTTGTTGAAACCACATAAATATGATAATCGGGGTGGAAAAACATCTAAATTGAACTTGATGTAGTTCCTGTTTTCGTTGGAATCCATGTATCGATTTTATTTAAAATAAATTGAAAATAATTCAATAGTCTGCGATGATAATGTAACATGTTGGTTAGCGATAGGGAGAGAATGCATCATCCATTATGCACCCACATTATTATAGCGATCGTAAGCAAAATAATAGCCCAACATCAGTTTCTATTGTCACAAATCCTCTATTCAATGTTTAATTCAAAATCGATTTTATTATCATTTATCAATATATCGAATTGAAACAATTGGTTTTTAGGCAGAAAAAAAATTTTTGTTACGACTTGTTCTCAACTCTGGCGCCTATTATATTGAAAGTGCAATAGCCTTTTATCTAGATGCATATGTTTATAAGCCGCCTACTTGGAAACTCTCATCGACTCGCCTCTCTCTTCGCTAATTTCACAATCAACACTGCTTATTTGGCAATTAAGAAAAATCCACCCCGTCCATAAAGCGATTTTATTGATTCGTGAAAATTGATAGTAGAAAAGTCGACAACTTGGTGGATTAATTGACGAGAACTATAAGACGATTTATATAAATTGGATCAATTCTAATTGAGATAAATAATAGCTGTCTGAATTTGTAGTTTTCGTTATCTGTTAAATTGAGAACAATTGAATTGTATTGATTTTATGTGGAATTTCGTAAACTGTGAGAATTATCGATTGTTCGCTCCTTCTAACAACGACTGTCATCTGTTTTCGGGCTGCATCCCAAATCAGGGATGCAATTCATTCCAGTACATAATTTAGTAATTATTGTTTCATTAGACTGTGGAATCGAATTTATAAAAAATATCTAAATCTTTGGGGAAATCTGATAAACAAACAAACAAAAAACAACCCCATTCCTGTCGATTTTCTGTATAAAATCTTTTGATTCGCCAGCATCGATCCTGCTAATTTCGACATCATTCCTCAAAGGAAATGTTGACTTTGTACAATTTTGATGATAAAGGGGATTGATTTGTGATATTAGGAGAAAAAAAACAACTGGTATACAGGGGGTGGATGGATATAATCGCAGGATACACACAGGACCGGCTTATTATCACTCAATTGTGGTATAAATACAGGAATGACTGGTTAAATATTTTTTTCCATCAATAAAGGAAATAATGATGGCTAGCGAAAAAGTGTCGTGCTCGTTAGCAACGGCAGTAAATCACGTTTCATGTTTGAATTCCGTTGAAGGTCATTCCAATTCACTGGTCTCGCTATAGAAGTTTAACTTAAAAAAGAGATCTTATTTGGGATTTCTCAAATTCGAGGAAAGAGTTGAAAAAATACCAAATGTCTTTTTTTCCTGTTTAAGGCTCCAAAGTCGCTCGACTCAAAAAAAATTCTTAGGCATTCAATTGTTTCGTCTAAAATGGCAGCGAATTAAAATTGAATAATTTCTCTATTCGATTACAAATCAATAAAAATCTACATAACAACACTGTGTATATTCGAGAAAATTTCCTTCTGATTTGTCGGGAAATTTTTTTCTTATGCTAAAATCTTCATTGAATATTCCTATTGAATGTCTGAAAACTTTTTCTGAACAACCGAGATATTTATAGGGACAACCAGACATTTGAACTTTATTCTTAACGATTTATATGAAAGAAAAACATTTTTCTCCGAGTCTCGCCCCCAAGAAACATTCTTTTGTGGAAAAAAGCAGATTTAAAGCCGGCCCTGTAACCCGATCGATAGCTGTTGTGCAAATTCGCGAAACGATTTAAATTAAATCCATCTGCATTTCGATTCATACGATAGATTAGTTTTATGTAAAATTACCGTGTTAATGGAAATCGTGTAAATCGCGACTTATCGTTTGTTATAATTTTATAAACAACTTAGAAAATCGTGTAAATCTAGGATAAGGTGGAATTATTTTGCCAAATCGAGTGTGAACAATTGATCTTTGGGGGATGAAATACATGATTTTAATTATTATTGATTTTTTCCGTCTGTCTAAATGGCATCGGTTGAATTTCTGCACTAGGGGGATGCAGCAGTCACCCTTGTTTTGACATTTCGTTAGACAGGAAATAAACGAATTGGGAAATTCCCAGTCTGTGAGAGAAAAAGAAATAGATCATGTTGTTTTGTCAAAAGACAATGGAGTCTTCGGCAAAAATCCATTTATTGAAAACAATCAACCCTCGATTTACACGGTAGATTAGTTCGGTAAAAGAACAAAATGTAAATTAGAATTGGGGGAAATTGAGACTTCTTATTATATTTCGCATTTCTTCGAACGAATACCGTGCAAATCGAAGGTTAAATGTAATTAAAAAACCACTAATGTTCGATGGGTTTTTTTCTGAACTATAAATTTGTATCAGTCCAAGAAAACAAAAGAGCCGAATGAAGGTTAGAATGGGAGTTTAGCTTTAATTTGATTCCTCTTAATGTTCCAGGTTGTGGTTTTTTTTCTTTCAAAATCAGAAACTGTCTGGTATGCGAAACGATCTCTCTGTCTTTTAGAATAAAAGGAAAAAATTGTCAAATTAACCCGCTAAAAAATATGATTTTCTGTATAAATTATTGTGTGATGCAGTGTTATACAGAATGTCCTTTGTACGGCATATTTCAGCAGAGCAAACATAATCAACTCTGGCTTTGATTGAAAACAATCAATCTACTCGATTGTTTGAAATTAAAATTCCCGTTACTATAGCAACTCATAAATGCGCCATGTTAAATTATGTCTTGATATTTAAACAAATGAGAATTCATATGGAACTTGATGAAATATTAATGGATACACAACCGTTGCTATAGTGAGGAAAATTTAGATACTAGTAGCAGTTGACAGATTAGTCAGATGTTTGAATCAAATAACAAACAATATTGTATTATTCGAATAATTAAACAAAACTTCTATTTATTGACTAGTCGTACAGTGGACGTCTTGTATATTGCTATAAAATTTATAACACTGTGAAACTCTATTAAAATCTAATAATGCAATTTGCATTTATTGTTGGCCGAAAAGCAAAACTTTAATAAAAAAGACAAAAACCGAAACCCAAACAGGTAATTTTCAATAATTAATATTCATAAATCTCGCAGCTATGAATGAGAAAAGAGTCCAATAAAATCGATAAATTTGAAGATATATTCAAATAGATTTTTTCCAAGAGAAAACCGTTCAATTCTCGTCTTTGTTGAAATAAAAGATAAGTTGATAACAACCCTTATCTTTATATATACCACCTCGTTAATGTGGCTGGTTTTAAATTGCGAGGGTGGTTTACAGTGGAGCTATTTCTATAGAAACCGTCCCGAATTAATCGTTTTATTAGACGAGAACACAGAAATCTACGTTGAACAATTCAAATATTTGAACGTTTCTTCTCTTTTTGTTAGAGAAAAATCTTTTGTGAAACTTTGAGAATTTTCAATCAAAAAATCGATTCACAACATAATGAGCTGTAAATGAAACTAACTGTAATTTATAATAAAGTTACTTTTTGTAAACATTCCATTTTCATTTGTTTCATAAATATTTAGTTAACACAATTTTTCGAAATCATGACCTATTTCCCGGAAGATCTAAACGCCATCTATTATTAGATAATCGAATTAGTGAGAGCACTATACAATATTGATATAATTTGCACCAATTATTTCGATTAGTTCGATAAAAAAACACTAGATGCTAGTGAACTCTTAGTCATTTATGAAACATTCTTCTGTCTCTTTTGTTTACTGACCCAGCCCTTTTACCAGCGTTAATGACCTTTTCATTAGTTATTAGTTATTAGTTTTTTGGAGAATGAATTTTTTATAAATGACGGAAATATTATGAGTGATCGCGTTCAGGTGGCAGCCCGTATGTTCATATTCAATTTCGCAGTTGAAATACGAACCAAATCAATAAATCAAATAGTAATTTCCTGATTTAAATTATTATTATTTAGAGATGGTTTCAATATTAACATAACGGTAATTTCAATTGATTCGAAAGATGATTGCACGAGAAGTCTTACTGTTCAATTGGAAATTCTACAGGGTGTATCGACTCAAACTGCTCAAATGCTCGGATGGAAGTAAAACTGCATGTTTTCATAGTTCGAACTGGGACAGCCTGTATGTTAGATACTTGTTGCTTAATTTATATCATTCAGATGCAGGTATTTACAAGGTATCAAGATGACTAAGTGCTTGTTTACATGATATGTAATTGAAGCCTTGAGAGAGCACTTCAGTTTTTCTCTTTTCGATAGAGGCGAATTGGAAAAAAAAAACTACCCTCTGAACGAATTTTGCTGTGATTTATGGATAACTTTACGCCAACTTGTTGTGACTTTATTAAATTTCTGCAACGTAACTGCCCCTTTTCTGCATTAAGAGATGAGTGTTTGAATAGCGGTAGCAATTCTTGGAAATTAATGACGTTTTACAACCCCTTTGAAAATGAGAGAGCCAACCCCCATTCACTTTTGTTGTCATAATAACAATAGTTGTTGGATAGAAGAACAAAATCGCAAGTCATAAAATTCATTAAAATACAGCCACCAAACAATCCCTTGATTTGCACGGTTCCACATCACAAACTTCACTTCCGCACCACCAATCTACCGTGTAAATCGAGGATGGGTATATAAGGTAACTTACCCCAGAAAGATTATGTAATTCGCCAAGCCATTCATTGAGAAGTTGTTCGGGATCTTCTTCGGCATCTGAATCGCCACCATCTCCATTATCGATTTCTCCAAATTTATTCATCTGGAATATGGAAAATACGAATTTTATTGTTCGATCATAAAGACGATCGGCTATAAAATCTCGAAATTCGCATGAACTTTAATAGAATAGAATTGAGAATTTCAGATACTAGAAAATTTAGGTCATGACCGGATATCCGTCTTCCTGCAAATTTTTTTGCTCCCACTGTCTATTATCTTGTTGTCTAGGAGAGTTTTATTTCCAATTATAACTACCCTCATTTCTCGCACAATTATCCCAACATTCCCTATCGGAATTATTGTATTGTGCACTTATTTACCGGTTGTTCGTTCTAAGACAACACCCCCTACGGATAATTTCGTGGCTAATGGAGCTAGCTAGATTCGATAAGCTTTAGTAGTATTTCTGGATTAACGAGGCAATTTATTTTGATGTTCAATTCCATAAAGTTATGTTTAGTTTCGAAACTAGACGAACGGGGTTGATATGGGGCGGATAGTCGCTATGGCCAAGTAGAAAACCAGGTCGACATTTCCTTCCAGACAGTGTGTGAGCGAATAGGGGCGGGAATATGGGGAGGAAATACGCCCCAAGAATATTGAATGCAACTGGAAAATGACAAAGCCAGATCAAAAAAGAGAGAGATAGAATCATAATAAAAATGTCAGAGGTAATCGTGTGTTGTAATATTGTGATCAAATTCTCAAATTACACAGAATTTTGTGAAAGTTTACCATTTTTTTTATTTAGATTTTTCGAAATTTAACAAATGAATAGTTCAAGGATTAGTTCAACACAATGCAATAAAATTCCAAACTATAAATAATGTGACGAAAAATTTGGAAAAGAGCTATCAAGAGAAATCAAAGTGATTTGTGAACACGGAACAATCCTCAAATTAAATCCGAACTTTGTTTTGTCGAAACCAAAAAAAAAATATACATGTAGCAATGACATGGCAATAAATTTGAAATTAATTTTAGAATCGATCCGCGTTCAAAACAAAAACCTATATCATTAAGTAGTGTGATGGAAATCCAGTTGGGTAAAAATAACGTGTGGAATTTTGCAGGAATGCAACCATAACGCTACAATTTAATCGTAAGAAGTGGAAAATTAAGTCTATATTTAACTTTACTTAATCTATACAATAAATATACGGCCTGTTTCAATGAAGAAGAACAACTACCGAATCCATGACAATTATGGAATTCGAAATAATTTCGGATTCGGATTAGTGAGACATTTATTTTTTTTTCAGCCAAATTGGGTAGAAATTCGTTTTGTTCGATTATTTCTGGATTCGGCGCTCTTAGGTGGATCACTTTGTATAAATTCTACAATATTACTGATATTGGCATTAAAAATGTCAATTAAATAATTACAAGATTGTTGATATTGATGTCAATTTTTCTTTCATTTGTTCTATCCGCACTTGCTGCGAGATCTTGATTATAATTGCAGCCTTGATGGTTTATTCATGAGAAATGATAAAAGAGATGAAGAGAATGGAGCAGAAGAAGACGAAGAAAAAGAGCTTGAGAGAAAACTGGTGGCGCCAAACTTGATGCATTTCAGGCGATGTCAAAAATCTTCGATACTACCAAAAATGGTGATCAAACGAATTTTTCATCTCAATTTTTTTTCATCGATTTTTATCCTTGATTGATTTGAATAAATTTAAAATTCAATTTAGAAAAAACTATACAACTGTACTAAATACAAGCTGTCCCTTTTAAAACAACTAATCGTTAGAAAGAAAGGGGGATTGTAAGAACAAAACTTCAGCCATCTTTTAAGATTAAAGATAAATCTCTCGCTAATCCGGATTGATGTTTTGACGCTCTCGAATTAGCGAGAGTGTTGCTTTTAGCTCAATTGATGTTCTTTTACTTTTAGTTGAAAGTTTATCGCATAAATCGATAATTTTCAGATATAGCGTTTTATAAGGGACACTCGGTATATTTGTTTTATGTTACAACAATACATATTCATTTTATTGGTATGCATACGGCGTCCAAAAGGAATTTGTTCGTTACATATAAGGTAAACTTGCTATCATTTCAAAATACAATTGGAGAAATGAAACAATAAAGCAGATGTTTGGATGGAAAAAAAACAAACGAACGAGGCTTCTACAAATAAAAAATGTGTGACGCAATCACATCGTCATTGGAAAGTGTTTTCGCACGAAAGATGAGCTTCATGGGTCCGCAACTGTTCTATTGAGGACTGCTGGAATCCGCCTTCGATCGATTTTGAAAATGGCGATTACTTCCTATAGAAAATCCCCTAATTGATTTTTTTTTCTAAAATGATGGGTTACATTGAGTCACCTTCCGGTTGTTAATATTCACGTGATTTTTGTACATCCGCAATAGATAAGAAAGACTTCCGATTGAAAATTATAGACAAACGAGGCTGTTCGGGTCTATAAAATTTTCCACGAAATCATTTCTAGTGAAGTTTACGATAACTTCCAATAAGTTGATAGCACGTTAACCGGATGTAAATGTGAGGAAAGCACGACCGGAAGACGCATCTTATCGCACATGCTACTCGATATTTTCCAACAACAAGGAAAATTGTCTATTCTGTTCCGAAGATGAGTTGAGTTTCGGAAAAAAACAACAATGGTTTATTTTTAGTATTAAATTATTCCGAGAGTTGTATTGTCGGCTAGTGTGTTTGTATGTTGTTGTTGTTGTTGTTGTAAGTTGAATGCATCCACATTTATTCCTTCTTAACCATATACGGAGGTGAGTTCAAACACGTTCTCAACCTCAATATGGTCGTATTGTTGTCGGACCCGAAAAAATTTCGACCAAAAACAAAATTAACAAAAACCAAAAAATAATTCCAAGCTCAAAATCAAACCAATTACGTTGAGGATTTTCCAGTTACATGCAATGTAAGCCTTCACTATGAATCCAAAGAGATTAAGTTCTCACTAGTAGAGAGGAAATTGCAATTTCGCCCCCATTGAAATGCTGCTTTTCCAACTTTTCTGTTGTTTAGTTCTGTTTTTAGTTTTTGTAATCAGAAAAACCAACAATTTTTTTCGTTGATTTTCTCATAGCTCTCTAGATGCGAATATATTTTTTTCACATGTTTTATTTTGAACACGTCGTTATTTGGTCATCATCTCGAACAAGATCGATTAATTACGGATTCTGAGGTGATGAAAATTCGAGCCCAAGGGCTCCGATCGTTGGAATATTCAACGAAAATAATAATAATAATAATGATAACTTAGTAGTAGGCGCCGCTGCAGTATTGCATTCTACTGCAACTGAATGCATAATTTACTTGTCTTTTGTTTTTCATTTTAATAATCAAATCGAGACAAAATAGTGAAAAATCCAATTTCGTCTTATCGTAGACGAATTGTTCCATCATTTATCTTAATTTACGACCAACATTTGCCCTATTGGCTTATCAAATAATCAAAAATAAATGAACAGTCAGTTTAATTCTTATCTTATCAAACCAACAATTAATAATTTCTTAATATTTATCCTCGTATACGATTAATTCTCTAATTTAATAATACTTTTGGTCGCACACGAATTTCCTCTATTCGACCACAATCGTTTCCAATTTATCTTCATTTCTCTTCTATCCACAATAATTATTTATTTAATCAAAAACCCCTATTTTCACAGCAAATTTACCAACAAAAAAAACAAAAACAACAGCTTTCACTCGCCTCAAAAATATGTGTGGTTGAGTTTCTAATTATACCGGCTATCCGCTCCAAGACAACCCCCAAAATAATCGCACGTTTGTCTAGCAAATAGAGAAATTCACAAGACTCAAATTATATTTCGCTCATCCGGAGACCGACTTTTCGACCACCTCCTTTATTCGGCTAAATTTCGCTAATTTGTTGTCTTAGAGCGGACAGCCGGTATGTTGTTGCGGTTTGTATTATATGTGACATGATCATTAATTATAAAAACCCACATAGTTGATCTCGGATAGGGATGGGATTTTGTTGACATTCAAATAGAACACAACTTTCACCCTTTGCCGACAAAATTGTGTGAAAGTAAAACTGGAAATTTGTAATTGATGGTGGTTTTATACTAAAACAACACTGAACTTTTTGTTAAACTGTCACCTAACTACAGCTATTTAATAAATTTGAACAGTCCGAAATCACATCAACCCTGAACTACAAACAAAAAAAAGGCTACATTTAGTTTTTGTTTTTTTTACTTCGGATATCACCCTCGTTTATTTCAATTTTTAATTAACGTCAAGGTTGTTTTTGTTGCACTATAAAAAATTAATGATCAATATTCAAATCGGTATTTCATCGATTCATAATGCAATACAAATCGATAATAGAGGTCATTCGAAATCCAAAGTACATTTTTTCACGACCAATAGAATTGAATATCGTGTGATCCGCTTGTCACCAATTAGCGTATTGTTGCTATGACAACCCTAAATAAAGTGGGAAGGATTTTTCGAATAATTGGAAAATAGTTGATGACCCGTCTAGTCTTCTCTGATTGTTATGCGGGTGTTTGTCCAGCAAGTAAAAAAAAGGTTGCGTTGTAGACAGAGGCGAAACGTGACGAAAATCGTGATTAACAAACAACTAACCGAAATCATCACCTGTTCATTTTCATTATTTCGGAAATTTTTGGATGAAATTTCGATTTTAAGAGACAGGTTCAAAAATACAGTGTGTCTCATCTGATGGATTGGCAAATAGAGGGCCTCGAATTTACTGACTTGATTATTGACACTCAGCAATAGATATTGACTTATTTCAATATAACGGACGAGTTGTTCAATGTCGATTCAACGGCCATAAATATAAGGGAAGCTGGTTTTTTTCACAACTAACTCGTCATCGGGCTATTTCTGTTGCACAAGACACCTCGTATAAATAAACAATTTTGTGGCTTCATTCATGAAAACGTTCAGCCTACACATGTAAATAACACCGTAGGCTGTGATTCATACGTAAAAAATAGTTGAAAATATATAATGTTTCGAAGTTTTATTGGTAATAAGTAGGTAGAAGTAGGTGGTTGTAGTTTCAGTGGGTAGAATTCAAGAAGTGAAAGAAAAATAATATCTGGATAGTTTCGATATTTTTGTAATAAAAATCCAAAACGGCCATATGGCAGCTTTCTATTCAATCAAAACAAAATATAAAAATCCTTTAGAAAAAAAAATAAAAATAAAAATACGGAAGTTGAGCTATAATTAAATGTTATCAATTCGCAATCACCAACTTTATTGGAATCAAAAACTGAAAAATAGAACTAGTTGGCGAAAGTAGAGACACGTTTCCAATAAAGATACAAATTACTTGCATTTGAATATTCCTCGTCTCCATCTCGATTTTTCCAGTCGACAATTTTAAAATTTCACCGATGTCCGCTGTACTTGAAAATAAATATCCGGATCGATATTTTAACAGGACACGAACAGCATAAATATAGCTGGATGGAAAATCGATCCTGTTATATGTCTTCTCGTCTGGGAGCATCAGCACTATTTTATACCGAGTGACCCTCTAAGAAGCCCCCAGATTCAACAATCCAGAAATACAAATTTCCCCATTATCAGTGGAATATAGTTCTGATCGATTGAAAGTTCAATTTATATTTATTATTAATAAAATCTTGTTGCAATTTTCTAAATAAAAATTATAGAGAGCAAAAATTGCATCAGACACGCCCGTTTCTTGTGGAGTTTTCTGTTCGAATCGTGACAATCACTTTTTGAGAACAATCTAGAATCGTAATTTTCCCGTTCTTAAATACATTGAAATTATTAAATGCATTCAAATACGATTACATTTTGTTAACTGCATATAGTTTTTATTATTGCAATTACAATAGAGCGGCACACAATAATACAATGTGCAATGTTTCATTCAAATTTGCTCCTTTTAGATAAACATCAAGTTCGTGATATTCTCGACAATAATAATTCGAACGAATTTAGCTCTATTTAACTCGAGAGAAACTATCCAATCATTAGATTAATCTTGTTATCGAAATATATTATTATTGGAGATAACTTGAAATTGTGTATTGTTTTAGAATTCGTAGTTGGCGCTAATTTCGAAATTATCCACCATTATGTGCATTATTTGTCGATGATTGTTTGATGATGACTCAAATTCTCGTTAAAAATATCATCATTTTATTTAAAATTATTGTTGTTGTTACTAACACAATTTCGAAAATTTTCTAATTACACATAGCCTTGCAGGAAATACTTCATGACTTTCAAAGAAAACACAAAAACTAGAACTAGCGAAAAAACGTAATTGTTTTATAAATTTCGCGACAGAGATAGAGAGTTATTGGCCTTGATTTTTTTTCTAATTTATAACAATTGAAATTGATAGTATTTTAATCGATTTCATAGTGAATTTTTTTCGGGGAAAAACAATTTGGAACATTTTCCTTATAAAAATTTGGACTTAGACCGGTAGATTATAAAGCTATTCCCTCTTCCCCCTTCGACCCCTTGACATATCATTAAAATTATCAATCTGGTCAAGATGATTGATCTATTTCAACATTTTTATTACTATAATCACTATTTATGAAAATAATCAATTAGTATCATTATTATAGCCTTGAGATAATCAAAATAAAGGGAACAAATGTATGAATTTCTTCAATTTATGATTAATTTGTGTCATAATTATTTTTAGAGAACACCTATTTATCGTTCATTAAGATTTAGAGCCTAAATGAGTCGCGTAAAAACGCGTAAATCACTGGCTTGTAATCTACCGGAATCGCGTTGAATTCGAATTCATTAATTCTATATTTTATCCTTAGATACAAAAACGGAATTATGTAAATAAGATACTGAACATATAGAGCTCTTTATCTGGCGACAGACTAAAAGAAATAAAAAAGTACAAACATGAATTTCCTATTTTTATGAAGTCAAACCCCAAATGTGTTTACAGACAATCTGGCGAAAGAATCGATGATTTTTCTGTTGAAAAATAAATAAACTTACTTTATTATAATTATTTGACTCTTCTAAACAGAACATGAGAAAAATTGAAAGACTCCAATTATATAAAAAAATTATTTGATTCAAAAGAAAACTCGATAAAAACTACCTACATGGACACAAAACACAATTCACTAAATTTCAACACATCCTACTATGGCGCCTAAACATAGACTGAGAAATCATATCCAGAGACGGACTGTATTGGTTGGTGCTATAATGAAATGCACTTGCTAAGAACAGAACGCATGCGTCCAAAACTCAATAAAATTCGATTTGAACCATTTCGTAGATGCACCAGACGCAAAACATCCATAGATTTTCCCACAATTTTCCTCCGGGACCTTCCGGAATCGCCGCCAGAAAAATAACTCTAACGGTCTTGTATGTCAAATATTCATAAATTAATACACTGAATTAAGCCAAAATTATAAATAACGGTCTTCGAATCATTTAAATTTCAATTTATCCCATAAATCAGTATAAATTAGTTTATCAGTATTATTTTCTTGAACAAATCATAGATGGCGTCAATTATTGGTCAACGTTGTCAGTACAATAAAATACCAACAGATGGCTAATGTAGATTGAATTTTGTGTAGTAGGCAACCAATAATACACGTATAATATCAATGAGTCGTAAAGGTCCCATGGACTATCAATCCTGATAGCCCGAGGGCCTTTTGTGTGTGAGATTCATAAATCTTTCTCACATTTATACTACTCAAAGTCTCTATTGCATAACTAATTATGAATCTCAATCTCTATTAATTCAAGAGAAGAGACTATGAATAACTAGGGTATGCGGTCCACTGATTATCTATTTTTTTATTATTTTAGTATTTAAATGATTGTTCCACCTGGACAGGGGGCTAATAGAGTAGGTCATGGTGTTACCGTTACTCAATTTGTTTGGAAATATTCTCAATGGTATATTTACCGTATTTGAGGGACTGAAACAACTCGAGTACGAGTCTGTACATGACGTCATCACTTGTCAATGCGTCTGTTTTTTCAAGATGAGATTTTTTTTGTAGGATAATTAAAATAAAAATAAAAAACTATATTTCAACTAGATATAGAGTAGATTTTATTTTGATTGATGAAAATTTAGACCGATTCATTCATTGATAATTAGAGAATGTATAATTTTGTCTGGAATAATTCAAATTTCAAAACCATAAATTCTGGAATATTACAGAACCCTGTAATTGCCTTATCTACCAGATGTTCGATTGTTCGAGATAGTTCCAGTGGTATCTATAATATTCTAGAAGATTCTAACCTTATATATAGAGAGAGGCAGAAACACTGGCGCCATCATTGTACAATTAGACAGTAAACATTAAAGTTGTATGCGTGTATCTTTCGTTATTATAATTTGCTTTTATAATAATAAAAGCCATAATTTTAGTGTTTGAGTTGTTTTAATAATAATAATAACTATGGGGAAAGATTATTATAAAATATTGGGTTTAAATAAAGGTGCTAGTGATGATGACATCAAAAAAGCTTACCGTAAATTAGCGTTAAAATACCATCCCGACAAAAATAAATCAAAAGGTGCTGAAGAACGTTTCAAAGAAGTCGCTGAAGCCTATGAAGTATTATCAGATAAAAAGAAACGTGATATTTACGATAATTATGGTGAGGAAGGTTTGAAAGGTGGCATACCAAATGAGTCTGGTACAGCTGGTCCCGGTGGTGCTGGTCCTGGTTTCTCATACACTTATCACGGTGATCCACGTGCAACGTTTGCACAATTCTTCGGCAGTGCATCACCGTTTCAAGCATTCTTCGGTGGTAATACGGGCGGTGGTATGTTCGGTTTCCACGAAGACGATATAATGGATACAGATGATCCGTTTGCACCGATGAATTCGATGCATGGAGGCCGTGGTGGACCTGGTGCTGGGGCATTCCGTAGTCAATCGTTCAATTTCCAAGGCAATCCCAATCATCATCATCATCGTAGTAATAAAGAGAAATTACAAGATCCACCAATCGAACATGATCTATATGTAACGTTAGAAGATATAGCAAAAGGTTGTACGAAAAAAATGAAGATCAGTCGTAAAGTTTTACAATCAGATGGTTCAACACGTTCTGAAGATAAAGTATTGACAATTAACGTGAAGCCTGGATGGAAGGCTGGTACGAAAATTACGTTTCCAAGGGAAGGTGATCAAGGTATGAACAAAATACCAGCTGATATTGTGTTCATAATACGCGACAAGCCACATACAATATTCAAACGAGAAGGTAGTGACATACGTTATGTTGCTAAAATAACGTTGAAACAAGCCTTATGTGGTTGTACAATTGAAGTACCAACAATGGAGAATGATACTAATAAGAAAACAATTCCATTACATTATACAAATGAAATAATTAAACCGACAACTATACGTAGAATCCAAGGTTATGGTTTACCATTACCGAAAGAACCATCACGTCGTGGTGATTTGATTGTCAGTTTCGATATTAAATTCCCAGAAAGACTGTCTCAACCAGCTAGAGATATATTATTCGATACATTACCAAATTAATTTTAAATATTATCATTGCATTAATATTATTATAATTATTATGTCGAATGCTGCTTTATATATGAGAGGAAATTTTATTACGATATGTGAAAATAAGCATTTTTTTTTAGCTGTACGTTTTAGTACAAGAATTGTTATAAATTGATGGATTTGTTTAAAATTAAGTTAATTAGATGTGATTTATTTTGTATTATATTATAGTAACTTGTAATAGTTGTGAGAATATATAAAATTTGATTATTCAATTGTTTCATTTTCTTGTGATTATTCCCAAAACAATAGATTTATAATTGGACTACTTGCGCCATCTAGTATTTCTCTCACTAACCAACTTTGTCTCCAAAAATTGAATAACTTTCATCTTTTGAAATATTAGCAAATCACTGAATATTTGAGATGTATTTATTT
>JAZBGZ010000526.1:14066-27504 GCA_037414795.1 Stenodera caucasica | reverse complement strand
ATTATATTTACAACAATAACGAAAGAGATAGATGATTATAATAATGATAATGAGAATAACGACGGCGTCGTCTACAACAAAAAATGGAGGAGGCGGCGATAATATGGCGGGCGTCGTATTTCCGACGATCGCCGTCCTTGGCTCCAAATCTATAATGATAATAATAATAATAATAATAATAATAATAATAATAAAATGGGTGTTCTTAAAAACGTCGCTTGAACCAGAACACAGTCGATGATAATGATGATGATGATGATGATAATAATAGAATAAGAATTTTCCAAAGACTAAATTTTCCATAAACTTACACGTAAATAATAACAACAAAAACAGAAATCTATTTAGATAAAGATGAAAATATTTTGATAAATACGGGAAATTAAACAAAAAAAAAACTAAAACAAAATTATTCGATAATAAAAGCGACCTTAATTCATTTTTAATTCAATACAATTTTGGGGAATAATTGAAAAAAAAAAAACAATAACAAAATTCCCCACCCTTAATTTCGTAATGGTTTGTTTAGACGGCGTTTCTGCGACGCAATTTATTGAACCTTCCCAAAAAAAAACCAAAAAAAACCTTGGCTATTATTGTAGTTCGGTATCGAAAGAAAACAGAAGGAGGAACGAGGCCTTTGACCTTAAACGTCTGCTTAATGGGGGGGCCCTGTATTAAACATAAAGCCGTCTCTGTGCATTATCATAATCATTGAAAAATCGAAAAAATGCTAATAATGGTTGAATTAACATAGGTCGAAATAAATATTTGATGAATGTTATTTTGTCGATTTCACAATTCGCACCTACTTATTTATTACAATCGATAATCACCAAATAAATAGAGGGGAAAACCCGGACTCTCCCACCCATCAATCTAGTTACTTTCAAGCTATTTCGTTGTAATCCTGATAACAATCTTATTGATACTTCACAAATATTGTATTTTGTTTAGATCTCAATGTCATAAAAAAATTGATAAACATCGATATTGGCGTGTGAAATAATAATCTAATTTGACATATGTCATTGAATTTGACATAACCTAAAATATTCAATTTCCGTCTCTTTTCAATCACCGGATTCGAAATGGCGCCGATTCTAGAATGTTACCAACCTAATTATCGGGAAATAAACGATAAGTCGATTTCGATGGAACATTCAGGTATGTTGACTTACCGAATGTAGGTCGCGGTGGTTCACCATCAACAGCATCTTCACCATGTTGTAATGCTAATAATGATTTCAACCATAAATCTAATTCATCATCATTATCTAATACAATACAAAAACAATCGTCTTTTGTATATAATGCAATCACATTTTTATGTTTCGTATCTAAACGTTTATTTATATTGAAACAATTTTTTAATGGTATACAACGTTTCGGTGGTTGACCATTATGGAATTTACGTTCAGTATCGTAATATTCTAAACGGGCTGATGTTTCTGTTGTTTCCGAACGTAACACGAAAAATTTACGTCTTGATGTTTTCAATTTTTTTAAATAACCACAACGAACTATACCACTAGTATTTGTTGATGTTGTTGTTGTTATTGTTGCTGTTGTTGTTGATGATGATGATGTAGATGTTGTTTGTTGTTGTTGATTAGCCGTTGTTGTCGTAGTAGTTGTTGTAGTAGCTGGTGAATTTTCTAAACTTTTCACTGACATGTTGTTGGAATTTGTTGTTTATTATCTTTACGTAACATTCCAAACAACATCAACACAATATATGTATATAATTGTTGTTATTTCTGATAATAATGATAATAATGTTAATAATAATAAAGATGAAAGGCGGAAACCTATCTATAGAAGCTGTAAGCATCCCAGACGGCCTCGATATTGTGTTGTTGTGTGGTGCACATATACACACTAACACGTAGACAAATTTTATATATATTTACAACACACACACACACACTTATATATATGTATATAAATGCACACAAATACACATCAACATAAACACGCCCGTATTTTTTCAGAATTCTTCAAATGTTTTTATAAAATAATTAATAATTTACCTAATTAAAAAAACAACAAAAATAATAATAATAAAAAAAAAAACTACAAACACGCTGTCAATATTGTTAACTTTCAACTGTTATTGTTGTTGTTTATTATGATACGCACTTGTTCCGTATGTCTATTTCACCTGGATTTTCATCAATTTTCCGCACGAATTTACAATGATTATTGTCAATTATCGGAAAATTAACAATAAGTTAATGCGCACTGATTGAAATCACAATTATTTATTATTATTTTCCACTAACGAACACAATTTTTTTTCCTCCCCGACACAACAATTTATTATTCCGTTTCAATTGAAACTATAATTAGTGATTGTGTACGTTTTGATTTTCGTTTTTTTTTTTTTGGTTAAATCACTTTATTTATCGTTTTGAATTTCAACCATTTTAGCTGTGCTGCTATTACCGCTGCTGCTGCTGCGCTATGCTATGCTTAAAGTTGGTTGGCGGTGCTAAACTCGCCGAGGTCGGTCATGTGTGTTGTAGACACGACATAAAGCCAACCATACACGCCAATTATTGATTTTAACCACATCTCTATCTCTCTCATACACGTTCAGTTTGTAAAGGAGCACACGTCAATTACTTTACGATTCCAGACTTTATTTGTTCCATAGTCGGTAAATTTATCAATTTACAATGCAAATTATCAGAAAATGGAATTATTTGGATTTTTATTTAATTAGAAGCGTGGCTAAAATGATAGTTGTCAACTTAATTGGTGTCCGATCATTCAGGGACGTTCGGTATATATCGGATACGAATCCGATCGAATATTACTATTTGGCTACTATGAAATACTACAACGCAATATATAGGTGATAGAATTTAGGTCACAATACGATTATTGAAATATATAAGAGCGAGATAGTGATAGTGGATGTAATGGCCTAATTTTAAGAGCGCATGCTATATCGTAAATTATAAGCTACCAAGTGTCCTAGCTGAAAAGTCAACCTATTTAAATCTCAATTATTTGCGGAAATAATTGAGTTGGAGCTGACAGGATGACATAATAACACCCAATGTATCATTGAGTGCCAAAAAAATTATTCCAAGTAATCGATAACTATGTATATTTATTGTAATTTAATTTATGTAAATCACCTAGTTATTTTTATAAAGAAACGAAATAAAACACTCTGTATAACTGATCGAATCTTGCATTTATCGAAAAATTACACAATCCGGGAACATTCTCGAAATTCCCCCAAAAATGATAATAACCTTCAATTGTCTCGATTTATTTCGAAATAGAGGTAGTTTTTTTGTTTAGATTGTAGTTTTCGGATCGATAAATCGATATCTACGTCAACGGTCCGCTTTAGTAGTTGTTGTCTGGCCGTCGCCCTCCCGCTATCTATCCCTCTCTTTTCCACTCATTCATTTTCAATTTATTAAATATCACGCATGTCTACGTCGCACTGCGACCCAGCTAAACAGTTGTAAACAACTATTGCGCAGAATCGGGAAAGTTGTATTTTGTTGGATATTCAATAATAACAACAACCACGTCCATTTCCAGCAACAACAACAACAACAACAAAAATGGTGATATGGAGAATTCCACCACTATTATTGTCATTACCGTTATATATTTTTACGTGAGGGTTGTCGATCTTATCGATTCCATCCTTTTCTATCTATATATATACACAAATATTTCGCGCTCAACTTACATTCATCATTAAAGTGTGTAGTAAAATGAAAGAAAAAGATGGAAGTAATTAGTTTTTTTTTTCTACACGATTGATTTTTCTTACGCATCATCGGCACCATTAAAAAAAAAACAAACAATATAAAACAAAATATAATAAAGATGGAAAATCAAGAACGAAAAGAGCGAGAGGAGGATAGTTGAATGAGATAGAAGGTGAAGGTGGTGGGAAGAGGGGGGGAGGAGTAGTGGTAGTATTATAGTAAAGAGAAAACGTATACTATTGCACAATGTTATGACGGCGTCGGTTCATGGATTTAGAGGTGGGTGCGGGTGGAGAGGTATTGACGACGATGCTGACGCTGATACTAGCAACGACGGCGGCGGCAACGACGACGACGACGACGCCGACGACGGTGGGCATCGAGCCGTTGGTAAATTTTTGAAGGTCGAGGGGGATGGGGGCAAGGGCAACGCCCTTCACAGGTCATTCATACCGGCGCAATGGTATGGACAGCCTCAGGATGCCGCCAAGCGTGACGGCTCTACGTATTTATGTGTGTGTGTGTGTGTGTACTATTTACACATACACTCACACATTTACTACAGAACAAAATAGCATCTAGTACTCCACATACATATGTCATCAATCCAGAAAAAAACCCGAACAGAGAAAAAGGAACTAAATGTAAGAAGAAACAATCGAAAAAAATTGTTATGATTTCATCTAAGACAATCACAATCGGTGTTAGAAACGTTGGGAATCTTCAATGGGACGCCCTATATTCATGAGTCATGCACAATAATCGGGCAAAAACGTCAACACCGCCATTATTTTGAAAACATTAATTAGAGAATCATTCAGAGTAATTTAACAATTGGATTAATTAACTCTTAATTAAGTGCGAAATTTTGGCGTAATAGGGTGTTTTTTTCTATTATTTTTTTTAATAAAAACAACGTGATTATTATGGAATTCCATCCAGACTGTATAAAATTTGATGTGAAAATAAAAATAATGGTAGAGAAAGAGGAAAACTGATGACGTCTTGTTGTATTGCGAAATATTGTGGAAATTTTCGTAACGGGAAATTATAATCGATTTCAGTTAAAAGTTCAATTGTAAATAATGGAATTTTGCTGTTTACTCGAATATAAAATCACAAAATTGACCCATCTCTAAATTGATCATTATCGTCATTGAAAGATTCCCAGATTTCATGAAGTAGGCGGCAAATGAAATCGATTTTGTTCTCTCTTCATTTTTTTTTTTTTTTTTGTTGTCTTCCAATAAGTATAGATAACTCAAATCTGGAGGCGTCGTGTTTTTTGTTATTTTCACATTATAACAAACAAATTTATATTTGTTTTTCAAGTAATTTTCCCACTCTGATAATAACAAAAATAATAATAATGATGACAAAAAAACAATAACGGATAGAGATGAATGACATCGAATACAACGGAAAATTTCCTCCGAATTAATCACACGAAATCAATAACGAAGCATTAGTTGTTAATGACTAAGTCAATGTTTATTGTTATTATTTATTTATAATTATTGAGCATTTCGAAATTTATTAGTCAACGAGCGCCTGGCGCTATGCAACCAATCATACACACCAAACAACGTAGCGTCACCAATTTTTATACAGTGTAGCTCACCTATCGTAATCGCACAAAAAACAACAAAAATATCGTTCAAATAATGTTTATTTGGGCTAAAAATCAATTTACAGATAAAGAGATCTTCCGACTAAATTATTATAACCTCGACCATTAAAAATTTGTACATTTTCAACAATTTCGAATTGCAAACAATAGAATTGAACTAGTGCCAACCCCAACCTCAACCTAAAACTACAATAATAAAACGAATATTGCACAAATTTGATGATTGTAATAATAGAGAGCATCCGCAATAGATACGTTAACGTTAGAATAATCTCAATAAATAATCAATATTTACAATTAGTATAGACCTGATGGCATATCAGTTAATTTCCCATCGAATTTATGACAATTCGCCGTCATTTTTTCGGTCATTTTGTAAAATTCCTTTATTTGTCCGGAATATAAGCCGGCATTCGTATGTCCACGATTTATCAAAAAACTGTTACTTTTCTTCTCATGTAAACGTGGAAAATAATAATTATTTTGACAGTTCGGTAGAAACATTGTTGTTGTTTTTTGATTTGTTGCTAAATTGACCGAATTTGTTGTTAAAACAATATCAACCATTGAATCCAAACCATCATCGATACGATCTAAACTCTTCGATTTTTTCTTCAACTCATTATTCTGATGATAATGATTATTATTATTATTAGATAATTTTTGTTTATTTTCAAATTGTTGCGATTTCTCGATTCGTGGTAGTTGATAATTGGATGCACTCAATAGAGAATCGGAACCTTCATCTCGATCTCCATCACAATCATCATCATCATCATCATCATCATCACTATAATTGGTACAATTTTCGAAGAACAACTCTTTATTTGTTGTTAAATTATTGAAATCATCATTCGGTAGAAAAATATGTATCAAACTTTTTGTACGTCTCGGTGGTTGGGGATGTAAATTCGACGGTACAATTACAATTTCATGTTCGATTTCTTTCAAATGATTATCATCAACTTGTTTTTGATAATTCTCACTTTCGGCATCATTAATAATATTCTTCAATTCTTCAATAACTTCATCGATAGTCGTCTCGTCATCTTCATCGTCATCTTTATTCGGTTGTTTGATGACGTCATTGTGGAAAATTTGATACATTGACGTATCTTGTGGGATATTTTCCGGTGAAAAACTACACTCCGATGATGAAATGCCTTCATCTTCATGAGGAGATTCCGCTGAAATTACAAACAAATTAAACGAACATAACCTCAATTTCTGAAATTATAATTGTATGAGTACCTTTTTTTTTACTGCTACCGCTACATGATGAATTCTTTCGTGATTTTTCCGATGATTTCAACGATATCACTTCCTCCTGTAATTCACTACAACGTTCTTTTAAACATTGCTCCAATGATATTAGAATATTTTTTTCTTCCAATAAAATTTGTACTTTACGTTCCAACAATAGAATTTTATCACGTAAATTATCATTCTCTTTGACATTATTATTCAATTGTTTCAATAAATTCTCAATATCAATATAGTTGTTATCCCAATTGTTTAGCTCAATTAAAATCAATTCATTAGCTATAGAACCGATATTTAGATCCTAAAAATTAGAGAAATCATTAGAATTTTTATGATTATATAAATTAAAATTGTTACTTGTTTAATTCTTGTGATATCAAAGCCGGCTTGTTCCAATTCAGCTTGTAAATATAAACGTTGTTGTTTTGTTTCGCTAGTATTTAAAAAATAATTCAAAAATTTCAAACCATTCAACAATAATTCATGATTATTACTATTATAACTCAATGATGATAATGATGTTATTGATGATGATGTGATTGATGATGATGACGATGATGACATTAACATACCGACCAAAAAACGAAAACGTACCGGTTCACCGAAACGTAAACGTAACGTTGACATTGCCTCCGATATAGCCAAATGGCCATTTTTCAACGTAAATTGTAAGATTTTCGTTAATAATTCTAAAGTTATTATACGCGATTTTATAACATTACTCATTATACATATTGATATTGTGAATAAATTGCCTGATGTTTTAATCAATTTGATAATTGACTCATTATAACGTTGACAACATAATAATAAGCATTGTAAACAGGATAATTCGTCTAATAATATACGACGTTGTAAAGAAGGCGGCAATTTTCCTACTGTACCATTATTATTACTATTATTGTTATTATTATTATTATTGGTAGATGGGGATGGAGATTGATTCAACTGAATCGCTCGTAATAAGTCTAGAAGTAGAGTGACGCCATCTAGAGGATCCGCCACAAATTCTTGAACAAAACTGAAAATAACAATAAAAACAATTAGATAAATTTACAAGCAATCTAGCTGACATCTAGTGTTGCTCGATTGAACTATAATAATAGCTGATGGTATTGTAGTTCAATTGGAGACAACTAGATGGCTTGTTGGTCAATTACAAAACTAGAAATACTGGAAATTTTGATATATTTGCGCCAAAAATTACAAATAATTAAATTTAAATAAAAAAATTTGATCATTGTTGCTGTAATTTAGTGAAATAAATTTCGTTAATTGTGTTTCAATTATGTTGGATTTTTGATGAAATATTTTTCAACATGCAGCTCTTGGACAACATTGTTGATTTTCTGGTTGTGGTTGTACATATGGTTGTTCGCATAAATCTTCAATACATTCAATACAATCAGGATCATCTTCATCACATTCAATGAATGTACCAGGTGCTGGATAACTCATCTTTTGTACAGTATTACCTTCCATTTTCAATTTCGGTGGTATATATTTGGGTCTATTTGCCCATGGTGTATCAATTTTCTCAATATGTCTATATGGTTGGAATGATAATTTTTGTATTGTTAAATCGGTGAATTTACCACAGGCTTTTTCAATTGTATTTGTTGGATAAATTGGTTTAACTAAATTTATATCTTGCGGTAGATACGATAGACGATTAACTGTTAAATTACTTAATGGACAATCACTTGTGAATAGATGTTGACGTGGTTTTATTGGTACAGGTGGATGGATATATTTCGGTACGAAATCATGTTTTTGTGTTGTTAAATCTTGCATAGGTCCATCACCTAATAATTTATGTTCGCATGGATATATCGGACATGGTGGTTTCACTTCGTGCGGTAAATACGACATATTATAAATTGTCGATTTTGGTATTTCACCACTACCACAACATAAATTCGTTTGGGGCATTATCGGCGATGGACGTTCCCCTTTAGCTAGCATATATGATTTTTTATATATTGTATCATTGGTCATTTTTGAACATGGCGGTACATATTTACGTTCCGGTGCATATGAATGAGGTCTAGCCGGTTGTATATATTTACATTTTTTCTTCCTTATCCTAGGTTGTTGGGGTTGTTGTGGTACAATCACTGGTATACATACATTTTTACAACAACATTGATCATTTGTTGCCATTTTTTCGATTTTTTATTATTCAGCAAAAAATTTTTATATAAATTTAATTAAAAGTTCACAATAAAAAAACCATAGAAAAACATCCGTCAATTACAAATATTGACAATTAAATGAAATAATCAACGATCACTCGATTATTTTCCAAAAGACATCCAAAAAAACAAGAGAATAATTCAACACGGTAACTTGGCAACATTACACATAACCTAAAGTGAGACAACCATAACCGCCATAATTATCAACAAAAATAGTGATTTTAGAGAAATTTCACACAACGCGGCAACGTGCAAAATTTATTCGACACAAATGCAACGTCCTCAATTCTACTGTTGTCTCACTCTTATTCGTGAGCGCTGTTGCCATATTGTTATCATTGGGGTATTTACCTGGGATATGCTAATCGTAGATCCGATTTCAGTTTCGTTAATAATTCTGAAACTGTACCAAATTGTCTTAATGTCATTTCATTTGTTGTTATCGACGATGATAATAATATTGGGTTGATGTAATCATTGAATGATGGATTTTTGTGTTGTTGTTGTTGTTGATGTTGTTCGATTGGATCGATGTTGTGATGATTTTGATAGAGTATCGGTGTTGTTGTTATTGTACTACTTCCATTTGATGGTTTTCGGCCCCATTTTCTCAATGACGATACATAATCTTCTGGATTATAAATTGGTGGTCTTTGTTTCTCTTGCTATACATATAAAACAAAAAAGAAACAATCAAATAATAAAATAAATTAATTGAATAGAGATTCTAGACAAGTTTCACTACAAGAATATCTCAATTATAAAAAAACAAAAAGAAGAATTCCATCATAAAAAATTGAAAGTTCAATTCTAGAACATTTCAATCGAAAAAATTTAGAAAAGTAGGAAATCGTATACAACGTTCGATTTTCTTTAATTCCATTATAATTAACAGATTTCTATCAAATTATGTCCAATTACAGTTAGTTACACATAAAACTGCTCTCCATTGGTAAAGAACCGTAAATTTTCTACAATGAATGATCATAAATCATTCAACAATTACAAGATAATTAAATAAATTGAAAATTGAACAAGCAAAACAAAAACTTACCTTATTTAGAGTGCCTTCTAATTGGAATTGTCCAAATCGTAACGATTCTTCCGAATTTGGCGCCATACTACTACCCGAACCAAATAATTCACTAGAAAATACCAAATTAAAACAACAAAAATTACTAAATCAATAATAGAAAATTTGGGTCTTTTCATTGGCTAAAGTTGGCAACACCATAAATTGAACATGGCTTCAAATTATATACAAGCAGGTAATTGTAATAAAATTTTATCAATACCTTTAATTAGGGATAATTCAAATCACTTACTACCGTATAATAATTTCTAGACTCCATTTTCAATAATTGTGTTGGAATTTTAAAAAAAAACTTGTGTGATAAAAAACAATTGAGAAAATATTCATAATAAAATCTTGATTTTTTTCCATAACTACACAATACACAACTGTAAATGGGATCTAATTATGTAATTATAAAAGAACTATTGACTGTTATTTCGTTTGTTTTCACTCAGTATCATTTGTGCGAAAAAGTCGTTAAATTCGATGATTTCATCTTATTGCGTCTTTTTTTTTATTGGCTGTGTCTACATTTACACCCTTATAATTTACGCAAATAACCTCAATATTTAATGTAACCAGAGACACATTAAACAAATGAAGATCGATTGAAAAATCGAATTAATTCATCATTATAATCATCAATAAAGGAAAGTATAACGATTTAGATTAATTTTGTACTTGTTTGATTATATTTCCGATCCATTTCGCTAGATAATAGGTGAAAATTCTGAATTTTCCATCTTTCTCGTTAAATATCGTCCTCAATATTGTCATCGATTCGATTCGTTTTTATTCAATAATAACATCCGTTAGTTTGCGATCATTATTATTATTATTATTTATTGTTATTATTAATATTATAATAGGTTAATAAATGAGCGAAACAACGTTTATTATATTATGGATTTATGGAATTATTTATAAATTATAGTGCATTGAATGCACCAATAATTTCAATCAGGTCACTTGGTCATAGTTTCTTCTTCTCATTTTCAATATTAAATTAATTATAATCACCATCATCATCATTATTTCATTTGTTTAAACAGTTGTTTTGATACTAAGTTTCAAATATGATATATCTAAATCTGTGTGTGTTTTAGAAGAAGTCGATGGCCATTTGAGATACTTGATGTTGTTATTCCACCTGTACAGAATGGGAGAGAAAGAGAGAGGAGATCATCCGCTAACCAGATGACGATGATATTAATAAAATAGAAGAAAAAAAAAAGATTTGGATTAACCGTTTTCTCCAACATCATTATAATTTCTTGAAATCAAACTGTACATTTTTGGATTATAGACAATTCCGATCTGAAAACTTGAAAAATGGACAAAAAAAAAATAATTGCAGTTTTGAATCGAAACCGAGGAACTTGATTTTTCCGCAATATTTGGTATACAGTTACGCTCAGCCACTATGAATATTGACGAATACATCACAGTTATTTGCGCGAATTGTTTTTTTTTTTTAACCAAAAAAATACCAAAATTCCTCATTTATACGGTATGTGTTGGTATTGTTTTCTTCTTTTGTTCCAAGACGATTTGATAGTCGTAAAGATGCTTTGATTACAGCTGATATGGGATTGAACACGCCCATTTCCGTTGCTTTAGAAATTGAAGATTAAAAAAATGATGGTAATTTGAAGACAAATCGATCTTATCAAATGATAATTACACCGTCATCTTTAATTTTCGCAATTTGAACGAAATGGCGAATTTGTCCAAACTATAATTAATGCGAAGCAATTGGAATAATTCTAATCGTTTATAATTTTTCTCAAAAATTTCCATTTTTAACTTTCTTATCTAATTTAGTAAGAAAGACTTCCGGTAAAATGAAATTTATTCAAATTTTATGCTAATTTACATAATGTCGGAAAACCAGTAGGCGAAATAATAATTAGAGAAAAATTGAACCTTTTATCTCGACTGTGGGATAATATAAATCATTAATTTTGATGACAGTCATTAAATCATCGAACTGTTATACAATTAATTGGGAAATTTAGAGAGCAATTGTGGATTTTTTCGGATAAATTTTTGAGATATTGACAAATGATGACAATGATAAGAGTCGTTGATTTTAACAACTTCCTGATAAAATCTGGAAATATCTGGAACAAGATCAATATTATCAATTTCGCTCAAACTCGAAATGTTCTAATTTTCGATTATCTGTACAGGGCCTAAATTGTTGACCTAGACGGGCCTGATTATGTCGAAATTGGTAAAATTTGACGATAAAGCGACTCGTTACAGTTAAATGTGTGTGAATTTTCGTGTCCTTAATGGAATTTTGACGATCTATTGTCATGTTTTTATTAATTATGATTTTGTTTTTATTTTGTACTAAATTGAATGCGACATTAGTAAAAATACAAAAATGATTAGATGTCGGAAGGTATAAGTTTGATTACAAATTACGATCAAGTTCCTTTTGGTTTCTTCTTTTTGTTGATGATAACGGTGAAAATAATGATGATCAGCTCTTATTAATGGGAATAATCCAAGATTAATTATTGAAAATTTATGTTGAATTATGTATGAATAAATTTCAACGAAATATCTGAAAATTTCTAAACATCGAACTAGGATGCTCGCTTTCTCTCAACTTTTCCCAAAATAATCCCGAAATTTCCCAGTAGGAGAAAATCCGGGAACGACCACAATCCGGAACACGATAATTGCGAAATTCGCATATCGATAAAATCCATAATCTAATAAATAGAAAAAAATTGGCGAGGTTAAGTGTCTACGTGCCTGTTGAAGTCTCCAATATTTATCATAATTTTTTTCAAATTGTTATCTCTTTAGGTCAACTTATCAGTTTTTGCTCAATTAAAATTATCATTGAAACTTTCATTTATTATAATTTTTTTGTTTTTTTGTTAGATTCAAGCAACTTCCCGGAAAATTTCCAATAATTAAATCAAAACAGATCACAATCTAAACGATAATTATTCAAATATTCTACTTTTTTTTTTATATCAATGATCAATTCAAAAGAAAGTGGCTTTTCACTTGGATTTTTTTAACCAATAAAATAACTAAACAAACTGAAAAACAACCTTAATTAAGTGTTGTCATTTCCATAATTAATTTTGAAATTGTCGATTGATTTTGTAGGTCAAGAAATTAGATTATACATATCAATTTTATTTATTTAGCGAGAATTGATAAGAAATCTACGATTGATAAAGATTTGTTTATTTAACAGATTGATTAATTTATCAATTCGATTATATGTTTCAATTAATTAATATGCTGTTCATTGGACCTTGACAATTATTCAAAAATTTGCGTTATTCCCGATTATAATTTTATTTGAATCAATAATTACACCCTGTATAAAATCACGAATCAATTTTCATCACAATCTACCGTCACTAGATGGCAGTGATGGAATTCCATACCGGACAGCTATGACAGACTGTATAAAATTGGCGATTTCAACGATCGATAAAGACAGATACTCTTTTTCAAATTCATTTCCCACGATTTATATCAAATTAGAGAATTT
>JAZBGZ010000525.1:13869-25662 GCA_037414795.1 Stenodera caucasica | reverse complement strand
ATTTCTCATAAAATTTGTCAGTTGTCAAAGTCGTAAATAAACATGGTAATTGCGTCTCATTTTCAAGTATAAACAATCAAAAACCCGATTAGTTTCTTCACAAAATTAATTAAAAATGGAAGTTGTGGCTAATAATTATCTGCCAGGTGATCAACGTTTGGTCGATAAAATCGTTTACGAATTGAAGGCGCAAGGTATTTTCGATCAATTCCGTAAAGAATGTTTTTCGGATGTTGATACAAAGCCAGCATATCAAAATTTACGACAACGCGTCGAGAATAATGTTACCGGATTTCTGAGGGAACAGTCCTGGCGGCCGGATATGAATAAAAATCAAGTCCGTGAGATGCTCCGCAAAAGAATAACAGAGTAATCTCAATTGATAATTTCAATTTAAACTTAGTTTCGATAATGTTTGTTTTTTTAGGTCTGGTTATTTGGAAACTGGCGTTGAACGTATTGTCGATCAAGTTGTTAATCCGAAAATAAGTTCTGTATTTCTGCCAAAAGTTGAAGAAGTTGTCTATAAATATTTAGGTATCGAAAAACCGGATCGTGACAATAAAACGAATGATGATGATGAAAAAGATAATAAAGATGATGATAAGGCAACAGTTAAAGCGAGTGATTTATTACCACAAGATTTGGAAGCTGTATCACCGGAATCTGAGCCAATTGATAAAAAATATGATAAGAATATTAGTGGTGAAAATACGCAAGATTTGGATGATAGTAAAATGGAAGAAGATGAATCACCACCATTCGAACCATTAGAAGAACAATCTGTTTATAATCCACAAGAAGATAATTCAATTGATTCACATATGTCTGGATTCTCAGGTTCAAACATAACCTCACAATTTGTAGCTCAATTCATTTGAACTTTGATTAATTTTTAGGTTTAATTAGTCACGAATCAAACTTTAGTTGTGATAATAAACCGGCTATAATAATGGATTTGAATCAACAAGATTCTCAAATGTCACGTAATAGTTCAGAAAGTCATTTATCAATTGTAACATCCGATGAAAATTCTAAAATGGATATTTGTGATGATTCACAATCGAAATCAATAAAATCAAATGATTCAAATAGTAAAAATGAAGAGAAAAAAGACGATAATAAAACGAAAATTGATAAAACGAAACCAAAAATTGATAAAAAAGATGACAAAGATAGAGAACGTGAAAGAAAAAGTAGTTATAGTAGTAAAGATTCAAAATCACGACATAGTTCATCACATAGTAGCCGTAATAAAGAACGGAATCGTGATAATAAAGAATCAAAAAGTAGCAGCGGCAGTAATAGTAGTAATAAGAATGATAAAGATAAAAGTAGAGATAGAGATAAGAAGAGCACTAGTATTAGTAGTAGTAAACATAGTAGTAAGGATAAAGATAGAAATCGTAAAGATTCTTCAAGTAAAGATCGTGAAAAAGATAAAAATCGATCGAGTAGTAGTCATCGTGATAGAGATTCAAAAAAATCAAGCGATTCGACAAGAAAATCAGACAAATCTAGAAAAGATGATAAATCACATAGTAGTGATCGTCACAAAAAAGACAGAGAAAAAGATAAAAAGAAAGAGACAAAATCAAAAGATGATCATTATAGTTCACGTGATAAAAAGAATGATCGTAGATCAACTGATCGTGATTCGAATGGCGGTAATACAAGCAGCAGTAATAGTAATAATTACAATAATGATCAATCAAATAAACAATCGAATGATACAAATACATCAACTGATTATAAAAATTCTGGTAATTCAAATAATAATAATAATAATAATAACGGAAATTCTGAACAAAAAGATGACATTATTGAAAATTCAACAATTGAGCAAAATAAATTGAAATTATCAAAACCGAAATTTGCATCAAATATAAAAGAGGCGATGCGATTAATGAAAATACGTAAACAATTAGCAAAATTAGAAAAACAAAATCAATTGAGTTTTGCTAGTGTTGATGTTAATTCAAAAACTTTATTGTCATCAAGTATATGTTTGGAAGACATAAAACCGAATGGTTTTGTTGATAAAAAAATTGATAATAATGATAATATTGTTCAAACAACAGTAGTTACAAGTCAAGATAATTGGGATCGAATGGAGGCAAAGTTGAATCAAGAAATTTTCTGTCATAATGATTGTAAATATTTTGAATATGATAATCATGATGAACAGTCAAAATTTAAACAAATTGTTTATGAAACAATTGAAAAATTCGAGAAAGATAAGGAACGAATAGTCACAAGAAAACGACAACTCAGTAGTATAAATGACAATAATAATCAAGCAGATTATTGTATTGCCAACAATAAAAAGCCAAAAACTATTGATAAGAGGAATAATTGTTCAGATATTTCACAACAAACAGCTGAGAATTTTCCATTACCTTTGAGTCCAGCAGAAAGTGATAATTCTGTTGATAAAAAAGAAGCAACACCCCCATTGAAACCGAAACGAAATCATATAAATAAAAGTAATTTTTCTATTAATTAATTAATTGAATATCTAATTATTTTGTTAATTTTAGGCAATAGCCAAAGGTATTCAAGTGATGATCTTTACAAACCAAGACCAACTTTTATCAGTTCAAGAAGACGTGGTGCTAAAAATCTAGATAACTGACTATGGCTTTATAAATTTAATTTTAGATGTTTTTAATATGTTTTATTATAAATATTTTTGATAAATTTCATTATGGGATGTTTTGATAGAATTTGGAAACCTTTCACAAGAATTCCCTTTGTGTTACGATTCCTGTAAGTGAAAAAAGTAAGAATTTTCCATTTAATCTCTGATCGTTGTGCCAGTTAAAATCAACCTTGATTACGAAATTAATTTGTGCAATAATTAGACAAATTTTGACTGGTTCTTCAAACAATTAATAAATCAAATTTATCTCTCAATAAATCAAAAATAATTTAGAATAGCAATTTCATTAATATTTCATGAAGCGAAATGGGCGCAGCTGAGGCTACGAGATATTTCACTTTTCTTGTATTAAATCTAATAATTGCCGTAAGTTTTTGAATTATTTGATATTTTAGCGAATTATTTTAAAAACTTGTTAGACTTGCGGCTCAACATTATGGGCGTTTGGTGCGATTCTGCAAGTCGACGAACATAAAGGCGTTAAAAATTTCAATAATTTATCTATTGGAGGCTTCGCAATAGGTGTCGGTGTTTTAATATTTTTGATAGCAATATGGGGTGGTTGGGCGGCCTTCAAACGTAAACCCAGCGTTCTGACTTCGGTAATTCCCCCAAAATAAATATAATTAAGTTGTTAAATAGCTAAAATTTTCAGTATGCGGTCTTGATAATTATTATGTTTGTAATACAAATTGTTCTTGGTGCAATTGCTTTGGGTTCAATTAATCATACAAAATGTGAATTAGATAAAGATTTGGAACAAGCAATTCGGGATGTTTTTTCCAAAACTGATGATGAATCATGGAAAGTTATGAATCGTGTACAAAAAACTGTAAGTTGTCTTGTATTTAATTTTGTTGTCGAATACAAAATCTTGTTATTTTTCCAGTATAAATGTTGTGGATTCGATGGTCCGAAATGGTGGAATCATCATCGCAAACCAATACCAGCTAGTTGCTGTCAAAATCAAGAACAACCATGCGAACGTCCATTCGAAGATGGTTGTGCTGAACTATATACGAAAGCTATTGAGAGAAATGTCGGTGTTATTGGTGGTGTAGCTATTGGTTTTTCTATAATCGAGTTAATCGCCGGTATTCTAGCTTGGTATATACGATTATCATTGAATAAATTCGATTATATGTAGAAAATTGGTTCGATTTCTCCTATCTTTGGCGCCACCTATTGTCGAAATTTAACAACCATCGAAAATAAATTGCTCGTTTCACTTTAGATCCCAACTATAGCTATAGTTTGTTCATCGGGGAGCCAAAATAATTTTCTGCCCGTGCGACACTTTGCAATTGATGATTTGGGGCAATTAATTAATAGACGTTTGAATAAAAATGTTCGAAGACTTTTTATTAAAACGACTCAAAATATTTCAAATTACAATAATCCTAATAAACGTTTCTTCTAGCTGCATTCCGCACCGAATTGGCCAAGCACAGACCCAAAATTGCTCCAATAACCTGAATAAAATTACGAGAAAATAAACTTTCATCCAGAGAAAAAAAATTGAAATAAACTTACTAAAGTTGCAGCTAACACTATAACAACAATTCCAATTACATGAGCCGATTTGTGTATGAAATCGTACATTTTAATCTGACAACCATCCTGATAAGGGCTGTTTTTTTGGCAATTATTATCTTCACAACAACTGTTTGGAATGTTCTTCCAATATGAAGGTCCTTCAACGCCGCAACAATCCAACTAAAATTCGATTTTATAATTTGTAAAATGTCCTCAAGTGAGATTTTAGAGAATTACTTTTTCTTGAATCAAATCGACAATTTCGTTACTGCTAATTTTGGGCTTATTTTGTCGTTTATATTTATCGAAAATCGACTCAATTGTCCTGTTGACATCCTTCTGAAGCTCTGTCTCATTTTTAACTTCGAGAAAAATGAATACTGCCAGTGCGATTTGTAGTAGAAATATCGTCAACAAAATTATAGCATACTAGAAAGTTAGCCTATTAATTTTTTGTGTTTTCGAGCAAAAAAACGATTAATTACAGTATTTAGAAGACAGACACTCATGCGAAGTACGCCACAACATCCGAAAAATGCTATAAGAAGAATAATGCTTCCAATGACGATTGTTAAAGTTGGTGCTAATTCTAAATCATTGTAATTACTAGGTATGGCATCGTGCATTCCATTGAAATCGATTTTATAGAGAACACCAACCGTTATCAGAGCTACTCCAACTATCTGGTAAAAATAATCGATTTTATTACATAAAATTCATTATAATTGCGCCGTTTCTTTGTAATTTTCCAGATGAAAATCAGAATTTTTGGAATCAGATGGATATATAATTTACAATTCTTACCACAAAGGCGAAGTTGAAGCCAAAAACTAGAAGTTTGATTATACCGACTACGAGACACATTTTGCTTAATTAACCCGTTATTCTTTGGTTATTTGTGATGTATTACTCGGAATCTAATAAGTTCGTCCCTATTTTATCAGTTTGATAACTTATGATAAGAGATAAGAGAGAGGCTTGTTATTGATGTTGATGATTATTTCTCCAAATAGTAGAATTAGTCATTAAGTACTCGAGTTTTCCAAGAAAAATTATAATTATGGAATTTTATCATCAGGTTATTAATCGATCAATTTCAAGAAATTTGTCTATTGTTTTTTATAAAATACATAGAACATTTAGCACAAAATTGCAACAATATTCAAGCAACTGAGAGTGTTTCTAATTTCTAAATTTCAGACTTTTTTGTTGTACTGTAATTTTTTGACAAAATAATCGAAAAACTATTTGGCGTACTATTAAGACACTTGGTGTAAAATATTTACAAAAATAATACCAGTAATCTACAACAAAGTCCTCATCACCGTGACGAATTCCCAGAAATCTCACAAAATAGAGATGGAAATTTGTTGTAGTTCACTGATAATTGAGATTATAAAATAGGTGCTATAATTCCAACATTCACTCGAATATTTTGATAAAAATTTTTTTTCGTAGATTAACTTCAAGCATAAGCTTCACGTCGTATTTGATTTTTGATAGAACTGGAAAGGCACAATGCGATAATGGCACCAACAATCTGAAATTGATAAATTTAGATTCTAATCGAATAGTCGGATGATTATCGAAAATTCACCTCAATTGAAGCTACAGCAACTGCCAGTATTCCCAATAAATCCAAACCATTTTTGAACCATTTATACGTTTTCTCCCCACAACCGTCACGATAACAATTATTCGATAATATCGTACAATTATTGTTGTTATTGCAGCAGGAATTCGGTAAATGGCCCGATTCCCATTTCCAATCGTTGGGGCTATCAACGCCGCAACATTGGAGCTAAATTCACAAGAAAATTCTCAAAAATTGCCGAAAACACACAAAAAAAAAATACTCACAAGCGTTTGTAGAGCGTCGAAATTATCTTGAACAGTTTTACTATTATTATAATCGTTGAACTGCTTCTCAACCACTTGTTTTACTGACGATTTCAAATGTTCAGAATCGCCAACTTGTAAGAATGCGTAAGCTCCAATTGCAATTTGTATAATTAACAATGTTAACAGAATGATAGCGAACTGGAAATTATCGAAATAATTAATGAAAAGTGCGTAGAATTCTAGTTGCGTGTCGTTTTTTTATGTCTACTCGCACCCCTAATGCATTGGGGATGATTTATGACAAATAGCACGTTATCGATGAAATATTAATTTTGCCCCACAGAGAAATTGTGGCAAATTTTGACTTTAGAATGTACAATTCAAAATTACCCCCTTTAGAATCCAAAATGTAAACCAGAATTGTCCCTTTATTATTCAGAAAACAAAGGACAATTCTAGTCACGCTATAGATCAACGTTTTATTGTTCAACGATGAGAATTGGGTCGAAGATTAGAAGGATAATTTTAAATAATAATAATAATGACGATATACTTACAGTGGTGAGCATGCAGGTGCTTTCTTTGATAGCTCCACAACATCCGAAAAATGCCGTCACGAAAATAATCGAACCGATGATGATCAACAAAATTGGTGGTAAGCCCAGATGGTATTTATCTGGTATAAATTCGTTGATATCATCATTGTAGAGTTTCAATAAAATACCCAATACTAGAAGACCAGCGCCGGCGACCTAGCAAGAAAAAAATTATAATTCTTTTATGTTCCCTCTATAGGCCTATAAAACTGTTTATAGCGACATAATAGGAGCGTTATTGATTGATTGGAATAAAATATTAATAGAGTCATGTATTTAGACGTTCTAGATTTTAGATAGAGGATAGACCTGGAAATAATTATTGATCTACAACTTGGAACAATTCGATCCATATTTTATTTAAGGGATTGATTCTAATTTCATGTTTGTATTTATTCTGTTATTGTTCCTACGTATATTTATAAAGGATTAGAGCAGGATGTATGCCGTGAGTAAAATAAGGGTGTGTTGAATTCTTCCCATAATAATAATAATAATAAAAACTCATAGAATAGGGGTCGAATGATTGAAATTAACTTTAGGGTTTGTTTGGATATTTGTGGTCTTCGTTCTATTTTGTGATTATCAGTAGAAAAGATTGATTTCAAATCAATGTGTTAATTAACATAAAAAAACTAGACTTAAACTTTAAGATCAAGATCAAGATAGTCTTTTGTAGAGAATACGATTTCTCAGGTTGTACTAATAGTTTAGATTGTAGAACAAATCGGATCGTTTAAGCGATGAGATTGTAAAATATAGTACCAGTCTACAATAAGATTGATATTCGAATTGAATTGAGTTTGATTCAATCATTTTTAATTTTAATCTGATTGGAAAGTATTGATTCAAAGCTGCGTCAATTCGCTTCTACTAAAATAATCAATCAGATTTGGTTGTTTAATTAATCAAATATATTGTTTTTGTTTACAATTTACTTGATACTCGAATTAGATTAGATCGGAATACAATTAAGTTCAAATTGAAAGCTTTTACAGCAGAGATTTGATTAATCGTTGTAAGATCGAATCGTGAGCTGTGGATCTGATCGTCTACAATAAATCGAAATAACTGTATTATTTTTGTATATAAACATTTAAAATAATAATAATAATAACTAATTTACAATTCATGTCGGTTCGATGACTGTTTTGTCTGTACAACGAATTTCCTATTTCCGTTTCTACAATAAAAATAATTCCATCCAATTTCCGTTTATTTTCACTATAATCTCAATTAATAATTTTCTCCATGTTGCCAAGTATTGTTTAGAAATTAATCGCGAATTTCCACCTACACAACCCCCATTTCCAATCAAAATATGGTAATTGGCATGTTAAAAACCCATAAAAATGTTGAAAAACAAAAACTCCCCCGAATATTTTTCATTGAAATCTAACATAAATATTTTGTTAAAACAGCCGGATATAAATCATAAAAAATTACATGGTAGGTTTATTCAAATTAAAGGAAATACGTATTTGCGTGTACCATAAAATAAATAATAAGAAATCGGAATTTTGTACAAAATATGACTGGAAATTGGCGAAAATTCTTGAGAAATAAAATCCAAACCTTGGCTTTAATTGAGCAACTTATGGTTTGAGCAATTTTCTGGGAAAAAGAGCTAATTACGGCATTTCGGCAATCAAGTCACGTTAGCAACAAGAAATTGTTTTATTAAAACAACAATAATTGTCTCATTATTTCAAGGTGTTTCGTAATTCATTTGTTTGTTGGATCAACACACCGTTGTGATTTACCTTCATTAAAAACAAAAAAAATATATTACTTACAGAAAATATTAGATTGAAGAAAAACACCAAATATTTAACAACAGTGGTGGAACAGCCCATTTTGCTGTATTCTCAAGACTTTTGAATATTTCCAGTAGACGAAGTTATAATTATTTCCGGTTGTCACTCCCCCAAATATCCAGGAATAACTTCTCAATTCATCCAGAATCAATTATGAACGGCACTATTATATTTTTAACTATTCTACGAATAATCGAATAATTGTTAACTAGCGTCGCGATGTCTGAACAGCGTCGACGTCCGCTTTGTTGTGCGAGTACCGATGATGTAGATGTTGAGGAGACGGTGACGGCGCTATTAGTGCAGGCGTCTCGTCGCCGACTATCATTACTATTATAGTAGCTATTGTGTTGGAATCAAACAGGTTTGTATTCAGTGTTAGTCGCTAGGAAACCGTCTAAAGGTACATTAATTAGAAATGATTCAAAAATCGTATGGTAGATGGTGAAAACGGAAATACCGACACGCATTGACGATTTCCGGCAATAAGGTGCATTTGATCATCAACAGAATTTCAAATAAGGGCGTAACGGGAGCTTCCCTAATCGGTTCCTTCAACTACAAAACAAAAGAGCCAATTATTATTAAACATACTTTTATTTGGTCTGAGCTAATACAAATTTGAATTTTGTCAACAATTATTGTTATTAAAAATTGGAATTTATTATCAAATATACATAATTTTTGAATTGTAGATCACAATTTTCACATTATTATTATTATTAAATTTTTAAATTTGTTCAATTATACCTATCCATATTATAATGATCTAAACTATCATAGGAAACGCTGTAAAATAAAAGAGAGAACTAAAATTCGAGAATCAGACTTTTCGATTGTTTTTTTTTTTGACGTAAAAAAGAGATTCTTTTATGATAGAAGCTTAATTTGGCAAAAATGACACAACACAATAATTCCCCTATACAAATAATCGGCACAATTATTACAAAAATACAAGACTTACACTCTACAACAAAGAATAATGGATAAGAATGGATAATTAGTTTTTTTTGATTTTATAAAATATATGGAAGGGATTTTGTTGTTATTGTTACTCAAAATGGCAGTACATCATATTTACAAATATACCCTATATTTCAACTGGCCCACCTCGATTTTTGTAAATCAATTTGTCCTTCCAAAGTCTTAGCCAGATAGATAACGAACAATTGTGATAATGCAACACCTAATGCTATTATTGCAATTGTGTATAAATTACGTTCAGCCCATGAACGTACAATTTCTATACAACCAGAAGTCCACACTTTTTTACTAGCTTCAGCAACCTAATAGAATTGATAGAATTATTTCAATTTCATCGATTGATTTGATTAATTCTTACTGATAATGTTTGTACACCATAACCACACATAATATTCACTAAACCTGAACTGATATCGGTAGCATTAATACAGCATGAGAATGGTACACCACAATGTTCGACACTTGGTGATGTACAATTGAAATACTCGTTTTTCGACCAATCCATATAACCTTCTGAACTTAAGCCACAACAACGAAACTAAAAATTGATTCTAATAAATCAACAATTTCGAAATTAAAACAAAAATCGTACTTCTTGTTGTGCAAAATCAATGAAATTTTGTAAATCTGCATCATCACGATATGTATGAATGATTTTATCTGTGAAATTCTCTTCCAACATTGATTGCATTGAATGTGGGAAAACAAAACCCATTATAGCAATACCCATTTCCAACAAGAAAAATATCAATAAACACAATGAATACTGAAATAAATAGAGCCATTATAAGACTTAATTATTGGGTATTATAGTTGAAATTTTGTACAAATCTTAAAAGACAGGTATTTTCACGTAAAGCTCCAACACACCCAGCAAAACTAACAATAAAAACAACACCACCCATTATCATCATTACTAATGATACATTCAAGATAACATCATAAATATTATCGACTTTGACCGAACCAGAGGCTTGCCATTTATCAACAAAAGCATACAATCCAATACCTATGAGTAATCCACCGAATAACTGGAACAATACATAACCTCCATTATTATTTTTTATTATTCGATCATTCGGAACTCACCCAAAATACAAAATTCAATACAAATATCAAATATTTCACACAGGAACTAACGTATGTAAAATTACTTGTTGGTGGACGTCGATATTCACGTCTATATGGCATTATTGTTGATGTTGCTTAAATTCTACAATCAAAAAATAGACGGAATCACTGTATTTATATTGTAATAATAATTATAGTTTTAATTTATTATTATTTTAGACATTATTAAAACAGGAAGTTGAGCAGTACGGATTTATTTAATTTGTAAATATTTTAAGCAATTTTGAGACGTTTACAACAATAACTGTCATTTTATTTGTGGCTGTCAAATTATGTTGTATTTCTATCTCACTCGCTCTCATTACATTCATACTTATTATTAATATGGAGAAACAAGATGGCGTCAGAGTGAATTAAATTTCTTATAAATTTATAAACTTAAATTACAAATTATCTAGAGGCGAATTAACGAAAAAAAAGATGTACAAACGACAAATAAACGATTTCAATCATAAAAATTTAGAAATTTTGTCAATGGGGGGGAGGCAACTTCCCGGAGCTATTGACGAGTAACTCTTTTGTATAGTAGTTTTTTTATAAGGCATAATCAAGCCGCCAGAATCGTACTAAAGTTAATTGGGGCTAGCATTAATTGCAAATAAAATATTTTAAAAATTGTTATATAATAGTATATACTGATTTTCCAATCGATTATCTTCGACAAATATTCCATTTCGTATCTTATATAATAGTATCTTTATTCCAGGATGACAGGCTTTCAACATTAATATTACAGGTATTAACCAGGATCGGCATTCCACACGCTAGATCAAAAGACTAACTTATTTTTTCGAAACCCAATCTCTGAATAATAATTTATTTTAATTTGTTCTAGCATTTAAGGCCCCGGTTAGATTGGGTTACATCTCCTGTGAGGTCGGCTCTGCACTCAACAAGCTATGCAACCATCAATTTCACATGACATTTATGCCATCTGCCGTCAACTAAACAAATTCCGTACTCAAAGTGCAAACATGATATTTTCTGTTTCACTTTTCAGGTATTACTTGCTGATACTAGAAAAAGTGAAATAGATGTTATGATCCCAATTATGATATTTCTTTATTTATTCAAATAATATTATCTGAGTAGTCTTTGGTAGTTATAATATTGCTATAGCATTCGTTGCTATGGAATTATTATTAATAAATAAAATTTTAATGAAAAACAGAACAAAATCTCATACAAATAATATTATAAAAATAATAACTTTGTAAAAATAATA